>JASDQU010099750.1:359296-370061 GCA_032191745.1 Picea mariana
TGCATCAACTTCTTATATTGTATAGAAAATTTTTGTTGAATTTAGTTTTTGGTGAAGTAAAGAAGTTTTTAGCTTCGATAACTTGAAAGAGTTGTATTTTTTTAAGGTGTTATTTAATTTATTATCCATGATTTGATTCATGTAACTTGCTTATCATAATGAGGGTTGAGCTCTGTAGTGGCCAAATGCTTTGTTATTTTTGAGGTTTCCAATATATGTGAAAAGTATGATTGAAACAATGTCACATTTGAAAAAATTAGAAATCAGAGATTAACACATCGGAATAGTGAGCAAAGATGCTCACAAAACCACATATTCATTAATTAAAAAATCGCATACATTTATAGGAGTATAATATTGTTTGGCAGTTTGAACAGAATATGATCTGGAAACCTAATTATGATTTCACTCTCAAACAACCTCTAACAAATTTTTAAGAATACATTTCTCCATTATTTCTCTAACACTCCCCCTTAATGGAGAAATGGAATACTCTAATACTGCTAAAATGTAAATACATGTTGGTTTATGTCTAAGCTAGGTCTGCAAAGTATTTCATTTTAGCTTTATTTGTTACAATATATTGATGAAACTTCTTCCTAAACTTGTTGTTCCAAACTTTGATGTTTTTGACTTGTTTCTTCTTCTTCTTCTTGCTCTAGATCATGAACTCTGGATATCTCTTCTCACTACAACTGGGATGATATCAATTCATTTCAACTTCGTTTTCAACAAGTTCAATTTCTTCTATGTTCAATGGAATGTTGACACATAAATCCATAATAATGTTTAATTTCTTCAGGATTCCAATGCATAAAAAATTTAATAACTTTTTTAGTTTGTTCCTCATCTATGATGTCATCAACAAATTCCAAATCTTGATTGTAGGTGAATACTACAATTGATTTCTCCTCTTCTTCTTCTCTATTTTCCTATGCTAGAGCTGTAAGACCAATATCATTATGTTTTATAAACAATTCATCATTCATGTCTACATCGTAATATTTATACTCACTTACATCTTGTTCATTAAATTGATCTTCAAACTGAATTACTCTTCCACTGAGCAATTTATCTATGAGCTCTTTCTCGTGCAACATTTGGAACCAATTTTCATTTGAAAGGTGTTCATCATCATATTTAGCTTTATGTTCTTTATTTTCTACTTCACATTCTTCATATTCATTTTCAGAAATTTGTCTCGCTGGATCTACATTGTCATCATACATTGTTACAATGACAGGTTCTTCATTAAAATCATCATTATTTAGGTTCTTTGGACCGAAGTCTTCATGCTTTGGCTTCTCATCCTTATTTTCTTCTGCTACAATCTCTATGCAATCTTCAATAGTCTTTGACTTGGCTATCCATTCTTCAATAAATTTCAGTTCATCAAAACATGGTGTATCCTTTGCTTCATATATAAAGACTTATTCTTATGTTGATATGGAAGGTTCTCTTTCTATTGAATGTTCAACATATTCATGTGAGAGACTAATGTCACTCACCCTTTTACTGTACTTCATCTCTAAAATATCCCAAAATGTTTTTGCACTGTCTACTTGATCAAATTCATATAAAATACTAGAAAGAATGCTTTCATCCACTGTTGACACAATAAGATATAATGCTATTGCACCTTTTTCTCTTATCATGGGAATTTACACAATCTTCATGAAAAAAGTGCAACAAATTTGTTGAACAAAGTAAATCCTCCATTTGATTTTCCCAAAGTTCATAGTTTATACCTGAGAAATATGGCAAAATATTTATTGATTTATTCAATATTTCATCTATCTCTTGATATTCATTGAGTTTGATATGCTCTTCATCAAGTATGTGTTCCCCGGTTACAACTAAAAACACTCCATACTTTTCTGCAAAATATGTTGTCTCTGCCCTTCGATACTCTCTTTTGATTTCTCTCTGAAACCGTTTAAGTCTCTTTTGTCGACCCATTGAAGGTTCTCTTGACTGTCAGATCTTCTCTCTAGGGCATCACCTGCATGTTTCATTTCTCCTTCACATGAAACCAATCCAAATTTCATGCATCTCCTCTAATCCAACTTTCACCATGACATAATTCATACATAACAAATCATTCACTGTAGGAAATAAATGAATCGATGCAATATAAACACTAAATCATCATGAGGAATGGGAAGATACTAAGTACCAGTTCTATGATATGACTTCGAAAACAATGTACGTGATGTTATTACACCGGTCAGTAGGTCGAACAAAGTGGCAAGATCAACATTAACGAATTCCTTATCCCAGGTCTAGATTTTGTTCACGAAAATGTTTGAATTCTCATTTGCGAGCATTTGCGTCTTCCAAGACCGATGTGACCTGCCAATGGTGTATACAAGATTAAGAACATACACGCCACCTATTGACTTCTCTCCACGCAGATGCCAGATGATGAAAGATGGGCTACTACAACAATTCCCTTTTCCTACATGTTGGCCCTCGACCAAGTTTTGGAGAACCTTAGTTGTGTTTGACCATTTTTGGGACTTCGATAGGCTGGTCGAAGACGGAGCGCCCAGGTGAAGCGGAGATCGCAGGATCTTGCCCCCTTTTACGGGATTTTTGGGTTTTAGGGTTTATGTAATGGGTATGGGATGTCGACACATGGGTCTTACCCATGTTTAGGCCCCTTTTGTAATGTATAAATAAGTAGCTAGGTGATGTAAGAAAGAGACCTAGTAGTTACTAGTCATTGATCGGCTTAGTGCATGGCTAGTTGGCTTTGTGCACGAACGCGTTAAGGTTTGTAGAGCTAAGTGCAAGTGCTTTGTAAGTTCTTTGTGCACAGACTGTGTAGAGGCTCTATGCTTGGAACTAACTCGGGGAAGGAGGATCTGGCGAGGTGCGCACAGATCTTCTGTCCTGTGCGGAGTTGGATTCTGGCTCTGTGCATGTAAGAAGATTGGAAGAAACTAATAAAGAAGAAGAAGAAGAGTTGGTGGATGTAGCCCCACACTGGGGTGAACCACGTATATCCTCTGTCAATGTGCTTTGTTCTATGATGTTCATGTTGTTTGTGTACTTGTTTTCTTAGTCTAGGTGTATGATAGATCCACTTGATGCTTACTACTTTATGATGTGAATGAATGTTAGATCTATTGTGATGCTATGTGCTGAATGGTTATATATGCTTGGATCTTGGTTTTTATTGCGCTGATCTATAATTAGGGTTTTAAGCTGCGATGTGAATAAAGGAGTTAGAGACTAATGAATATTATTGGCTAAGTGATCTGTTAAGTGTTGTGATCACAGATCTATGTCCCAGCTAGGTTGCATACACCTAAGTCTTGCAACCCCCCCGCCTCTACCTCGGGTGAGACTTCATCTGCTTCGTAGGTGTTGTCGAAAGGGCCGGTATTTAGGGTTTTTTGGTGCGAAGTTGAAGCGTTGAACCCTGGGTCTTCCCCTGTGCCAGAAAATGGTTCTGTTGCTGGGACCTAAAATTGTGATTGCAGGGAACTGAAGAAAAGAGAAAGCTCTGTGCGTAGATCTGTTGTTGTGGTGCGCAGTATTCTACTTGTGCTAAGAAGGGAATCAGATCTGAATAAAAGAGGTAAGATCTTAGATCTTTGTGCTCTGGTAAAGGTAAGATAAGTGGAAATTTTTGTTTCGAAAAAAGGATCTAGGTATGTTTGATAGATTTTGTCATAGTCTGAAAACTAGGGCACAACTAGAAGAAAGAAGATTTGATATGAATAGATCTGATAGAACTAATGAAAAATATGTTATTCCTATGCATAGAAAGAATTTTTGGACTAACAAGTGGATGCAGGATCCTAGAAAGAATTTTTTGCAGGTTCATCACTGTGATCCCAGTGCGCAGTACAGGAAAGGTTAGGGATCGTTTAAGAGAAAGAGAGGATTGACTCTTTGTTATAATTGCAGAAGACCGAGACATCTTGCTAAGGAATGCCCTAGGAGAGGTCCTATTTGTCTTTGTTGTAAAGCTGTTGTTCATGAGGTTTTGGATTGTCCTAGAATGATTTATAAAGTTTAAAAGATGAATATGAGACAAGAAAACCATGAAGAAGGTCAAAAGACTAAGGATATGCTATAACACCAGAAAGAATCAAAGACTATATTATTGCAGATGAAAGAAACCCTAAGTGATCACAGAGACATTAGTTTACCAAAGATCTTAAAAGAGAAGGAGTGCATAGAAATAAGAATAGGAGACTTTGACATAGACTGTGTTCTGGATGAGGAAACATAGGTGAATATCATGACATAAAGTACTTGGGAATTTTTGGGAAAGCCTGTTATGATTCCTTCATTGGGAGGAATAGGATTGTTTAAAGGAAATATGATAACCCTATGTGGAAGACTTAATCATGTACCTATGGTTTCTCATGGAGCATCAACGAAAGAAGAATTCGATGCCATTAAGTTTGTTGAGAACAACACTCCTTTTGCACTTTTATTGGGAAGGACCTGGATTGAGAAAGATCAGATCCGAAGGAAAAAAGAAGAGGAAGTTATTGAACAAAAAAAGCAAGAATTAAGGGATTTCATGGCTAGGAGAATAACGCACTTAATAGAAGAACAGGAGGCCAAGTCGAAGCAACTAAGGGCTAGAAAACTAGTTGTCAAGGTTGAAATAACGCAAGAAGGCTTAAAAAACCTATCCATGCACGAGAGAAGAGCACCTACCCTAGAAACAGTAAGAAAAGAAGTATTACCCTCAAACCCTGTGAAAGACCCTCAACAACGCGAAGTTACTATGCTAAGCGAAGATAAGAATAAAAATGGAAAGAGGAATCTAGAGACACAGATCACAGGAAAGAAAGAAAGAAAGCTCGGTAAAAAGAAAGTAAACCTAGAAAAATTGCACGAGGTTCCAGTGAAGACTTCGCAGGAAGCAGGCTTGTAGAATTTGAACCTTGCCGGAATAGTAGAACAACGCAGACTGGCACTTCACCACGGTGAAGCAATATGACCGTTGGAGTCATCCCGACCGTTAGAACGATGCTCCAGAACGACTAGGAACGTAGTTATTTTTGGAAAGATTGTCATTAGACCATTGGGATCGCGCCACAACGGATGGATTGAGGAATTCCTTCCCGTTGGAGGAATCCGTTATGACTTTGTCTATTTGATCCATCAGAAGTCTCACCGGGGACACTTTTGCAAATTGTGATTATCCGATCCCACAAAGAACTGATTTCTATCGCGTTGTTCTTATTGAAACCTAGCCACCCATTTTGTTTACCTTGAGAACTTGTTCGCCTACCCGAGCATTTGACCACAAGTGTGTATGTCGAGCGACCTTAGCGCAGTACAAAAGTCCATAGAAGAAATCTTGATCGACCTTATGGCTGAGAATTTCAGGTTCACAGAAGTACAAGCCTCATCGATGAGAGGATTGCAAGCATCTCCCTCGATTACACGTCGATCCAGGCCATCCCGAATCGCGATAGAGAAAAGAAGCAAGCATCGCGATGACCTAGAGAACACGAAGCTCATCCTGTCTGTCTTTCCCGACTACATCCCGCCTCTGGCTGGTGCAGTTAGTCGTGGCAACGTTCCAAGAGATTTTGAGTACACCCTCATCACTATGTACCTCCCGAAGGGGATACACGCAGTGGGAACGCAGCTAGGACTGATCCCTGACCTTAAGATCAACTATTTTTACCTGGGTGATAGGAAGAATTATGCATTTCTCGCACCGCATAAGTACTTAACAAAGACAACAAGGAAGAAGCCGAAGATAGTCCCCCAACCATGGACTAAGGAGATCGCAAGGTCCACCATCCTCAACATCATGAAGATACCCTACTTCGGAAGATATCAGGAGGTCAACGCATCTGTTAAACTCCTCCTGTCATGCTACCATGGAGGTTATCTATGGTTATACATGTGCATGACTGTGGATCCAATGCTGATCCACATGATCACTGGATTAAGCATGCAGGGACCAGACCCTCAGAAATTCTACCCAGGGAAGGCTGCAGATCACACCCTGGCGCAACGAATAAAAGACACCTATGACGATGTGGAGAAGTGGAAGCGGGGATACAAGGTAGCCTCCATACAAGATGGAACAGTGCACCTAGCTTCCCAGCTGATCACTGGTAAGCTCATCAGGAAGAACAAACCAATGCAAGTCACAGGGTTCATCGTCGACCTCACAGGAAAATGTGTTGAAGGGATGAAGATGAATTGGGCGAGCTACCTCGTCAACCAGTTGGAGTAGGATTGTCATGAAGCATAGGACCAGGGCTACGAGTTTCACTTCATTTGGTTGTTGATTATCATTGCCTTTGTCGCTTGGGAGATGTTAGAGGGAGCGACCTTCCCTGACGTTGAGCCATCTGAAACCCTGGCCGCGAGGTTCACTACCCTATGGTATTCGAGTGACATGGCGAAGTAATGGCAGTCAAATGCGGTGTTCCACACCTATTACTTGCAGTTGAAGAGGGCCATTGAATCCTTCCCTCACATGACACCGAATACACTCCATAGGTTCAGGCCACTTGTGAAGTTCCTCTCAGACAGACACTTCATATATATCATTGCATGCGGGGAAAAAAACAAGGAAGAGATGCAGTCCTATTACAAACTGACTGAGGAAGATATGGAGGAAATAACCAAGGAATGGTTTGTAGAATTCCTTGTACCAGTTGAATAGACAGAGCTCTCTGACTCCGACCTCATCGGAAGTCCTATGGTCACCCAAGAGGATTATGATGGACCGAGCATTACCAAGAAGATGAAGAAGAAGGAAGAAGTGTAATAAATAAACAATGCATCGGAGAAAACCGCAACTGACTCACTTGGAGGATGAGGAGGTGATGAAGTAAACCAAGAGGAGGAAGGGTAAGAAGACAAGCAAGACAAGGGCGAAGTGACGCTGCCTAAGGATCCCCTTACAGAGGCCGAGACATCAAAGAAAAGAAAGGTTTCTCTGAAGAAACCCTCAGTGCAGAAGAAGTCACGAGCCAATAAGCCCCAGTTACAGACTGTGCTCACAGTGGATGACATTGACCTCATCATCGCAGTTATAGTAGACACTTTGGAGGATATTTTGCAACAGAACAAAGCAAAGCAAGAAACAATGTATGACAGGATCGAAGTAGAGTTGAAAGGAATACAACAAGCCCTCTATGCAAGTCGCACAGTGTCTACAACTCCATCGTCATCAAAAGGTATAGAAGTGGGAGATGAGTCTTCCCAACTACATAGATTAGCAGATGTGATAGAGGCTCACCTTCGACGAGTACAGGAAGAAAAAGAACATGCCACAAAGGCCTTGAAGTAAGTAATGGAGGAAGCCTTAGAGAAATGTCAGGTTGCGAAGCAAGAGAAAGATGACCTCTGAGTGAAGTTTGAAGAGGATAGAGAGAAGATCTGGAGAGAAAAAGACCAGTTGCTCATGGAGCAGACTGCGGTCAAGGAGGCAGTGTATAGAGAAATTCGTTCTGTGTCAGGCCTGGCACAGATGGAAGAAGAAACTACTGAGAGCCAAGTGGGGAATCTCACTGAAGCCATTCAACAACTTCAAGCAAGGGTAGAATAATTGGAACTGCAAGCAATGTCGAGCACTCCATAGGAAGTGTGGGATCAGAGAGAAGAAACTATCAGGGGCGCGGTAGAAAGAATAAGGGCATTGGCTACAGAATGCAAGCAACTCAGTAACCGAAGTGTGCAGACCTATGAATGCCTTGCAGAAGACCCATAGTTGAGGATATTGGAGGCACAGCTCCAAGAGGCGAAGCAACATGCATCGACAGTACAAGCACAGTTGAAGTTGCTTACCATCGTGGAGAAGATGAAAAGGTCACAGGAGCAGCGTGCAGTTCAGTAGCAGGTCACTTCCATATAGAGTCGAGTTATGGAGGTAAAAAAATGATTCCAGCCAGTGTAGGACGAAGCTTGCACCCTTTTTGAAGAGATATAGGGATAAGGTGCACAGCTGGAACAAGTGGTCACCACAGTGGAACAATGCCTAGACAGGCTTGTCACCGAGAAAGTCGTTCATGAGTTCACCGACCAGGAGGCTTTGGCAAAGTAGAAAGTTGAGGTAGCTCGAGCTAAGCTCAAGGCCTTCGAAGCAGAGTTGCCCAGATCAGAGTGACTCGGGACGAGTAACAGGTGATTTTTGGGGGCCTGTTGGCCCTCAACCAAGTTTTGGAGAACCTTGGTCGTGTTTGACCATTTTTGGGACTTTGACAAGCTGGTCGAAGACGGAGCGCCGAGGCAAAGTAGAGATTGTGGGATCTCGCCCCCTTTTACGGGCTTTTTGGGTTTTAGAGTTTATGTAACAGGTACGGGATGTCGGCCCATGGGTCTTATCCATGTTTAGGCCCCTTTTGTAATGTATAAATAAGCATCTAGGCGATGTAAGAAAGAGACCTAGTAGTGTCTAGTGATTGATCGACTTAGTGCATGGCTAGTTGGCTTTGTGCACAAATGTGTTAATGTTTGCAAAGCTAAGTGCAAGTGTTTTGTAAGTGCTTTGTGCACAGACTATGTAGAGGCTCTATGCTTGGACCTAACTCGGGGAAGGAGGATCTGGTGAGGTGCGCATAGATATCCTGTCCTGTGTGGAGTTGTCTTGTGGATCTGTGCATGTAAGAGGATTGGAAGAAGCCAATAAAGAAGAAGAAGAAGAGTTGGTGGACGTAGCCCCACACTAGGGTGAACCACGTATATCCAGTGTCGATGTGCTTTGTGCTATGATGTTCGTGATGTTTATGTACTTGTTTGCTTAGTCTAGGTGTATGATAGATCCAGTTGATGCTTAGTGCTTTATGATGTGAATGAATGTTAGATCTACTGTGATTCTATGTGATGAATGGTTATATATGCTTAGATCTTGGTTGTTACTGCGCTGATCTACAATTAGGGTTTTAACCTGCGATGTGAATCAAGGAGTTAGAGACTAATGAATATTATTGGCTAAGTGCTCTCTTAAGTATTGTGATCACACATCTATGTCCCAGCTAGGTTGTAGACACCTGAGTCCTGCAACCCCCTTGCCTCTACCTCGGGTGAGACTTCATCTGCTTCGCAGGTGTTTTCGAAAGGGCTGGTAGTTAGAGTTTTGTTGGTGTGATGTTGAAGCATTGAACCCTGGGTATGCACTTGAGCCAACACTGCACGTGGACTTTGTTGAGCACTCAACACACCCTAAAAAGCCTATGTCAAATTTTACTTTTTGAGTACCACTTGATCTTTTTCACTGCTTGATTCATCTTCATTGTGGAAAATGTTGTGTTTTCTTACCATTTCCAATCTCATTTTAGTCTTTAAAAATTTGCTTGAGCATGTGAAAATTTCCATAACTTAAAAGACTAATATTTAATCAGAGAATCAACAGCCGAAACTTTTCCCCGACGCGCTAAAAAATTCGGCATCAGAAAGAATTGAAGATAAGGGAAAATCACTCAAGAGAACCAAGGTCGTCGAGTATCGATCTTCGTCGGAATCGACAGATGGAAGCCTTCTTTTGCAACAAGCATCACTGAGAATATCACTGATGACAGATCCCTTTGCCATCGGTGAAATACCAAGAGAGTAAGCGCTCACGAAGAATGAAGTGATATCACCGATTGATGACTTCCGAAATGTTTTCGGTATCAAGGATTTTTCGGGGGCGTTAACTTACAAGGAGGACGCGCGATAGGTTTATTGACGAAAGCCGACCTTCGATACCTTTCCAGCATCGACAGTCCCAAGTTTAGCTTAAAGCGCTTGACTTGAGCAAAGTCCCGAGCCCAACCATTACCCATAAGCTAAGTTCTCGGTCATTAGTACCCTCTATCCTGAGTCAGTGGTGCCACGTCGGTACCATATGATGAAATCAATCGGTGTCAGAGGTTTTTCATAGAAGGATATTAATAAAAAAACAAAGCAAATCGGAGCAACACTAAGTGTAAAATCCAGGCTAACTTACAAGAAACTGTAGACAAAGAACATAGTATACACATGCCAAGAGAGGAAATGATGCATTCAATCGCTATAACCATAGCCCATTCATCAAAATTTGAAGTCTTTATATATATTACATTGTCGTCAAGCTTATGTTACATACATTAGACACTGTCTACACCTTTTGGCCAACCAACCCGGTTACATTAAGAAAACAAAATTATCCTTACAAAAGGGAAAATTATCAAAGATTTGTGTCGCGTTTGATAATGCAAAAAAGAGTTCGCCAATCATGCCTCTTCTGCGTGCGAACTTTCTTCCCGGCTACTTCGTGCTCCCTCAGGTATTTTCATCTTTTGTTCTTCTGACACTCTTTGTGCCTCACACAACTGCACGATTGTTTCCTGCACCTCCCGAAGTTTCCTCTTGATTCAGGTTGCATTCCCTTCACGAACTTGTGGTGCTGACATCTCAAGGGTATTTTCCGCCAACTGCCATCGTAGTTCTCTATTTTCCTGGTAGAGTTCAACTATGGAAAGTCCGGCCTGCTCTAGCTACTAACTAGGTGCTCGAACATTAAAACCCGGGCCTTCTGTCCTTCCCATTCGACTCCCACTTCCTCGACTTATGGTTTCAACCAGCTCTAACCGGATAGCGCGCATCAGGAATTCCTCAGCGGTTGATCATGCACGCGACTCAATCAGGATTTAGCTTTCCCCTCCCACTTCTTTATTCTTCCTGGGCATTCCTCTCCTCCGTGGTATATGCTGCTGAGGAAGTGTAACTTCCAACTTGTGTCCTTCCAACGTAACTTCTTCCACTTTGGCCTCTGCACGGGGCGATACTATCGTTTCTGCGTGAA
>JASDQU010099750.1:384414-395227 GCA_032191745.1 Picea mariana
TTGAGGAATATATGGATTCATCCTTGTTATAATGGATGCTCAGGTGAAGTGACCAATAGGTTCACTCCAATTGGCATCAAAGCAGTCTTTCCATTGGCCTATGGTAAAGTAAATATTTGTAGGTTATTTCACTGATTTGTGATCAAGTTTATTTTTCTAGTGGCATTTAAAAAAAATAAGAAGAACAACAAGAAGAAGAAAAATAAAAGGTTCTACAAATAATTTCTAGGTCGGTGGCCCAAAATCTTTGATAGTAAAAAAAAGGCATTATCCAAGTATTTTTAAAGTGCACGTTAAGAAGTATAATTCAAATAAAGATTCCATATTTGGAAATAAGTAAAGTTAATTGCCATGTAGATGGTAAGAAATGTAATAAAAACAGAAAGTTCTGAAGTGTTTTAAAGTACACGTGAAGAAGTACCAATTCCACCAAAATATTCCATAGTGGATGAATTTTGCAAGAAGGAATAATATACATACATACATATATACATACATATATATGGAAGTTATATTGACAAATCACTAAGCTTGTGGATTTGAATGGGAAACACTAATTGGTTCAGGGCCAAGGGTCTAAGATTTTTACTCAGCAATAGCAACGATTTAGCTTAGTTAAGTAGGTATGGGTTAGTCATCGAAGAGTTGAAGTGGGTTTAGGCCTGATAATTGATTTTTGTTCCCTTTTATTTTTTCCAATGGGGGATTCCAAGGTCGGTTTCTCAATGCACCCTAGAACTATCTAACAATTGGCTCACACATCGGTCCAAAGATGTTAGTTTTAAATCCATTTTAGGATTTTCTTGTCAGGAGGATGGATGGATGACATAGAATTTGGTTTCAAGGAAGATGACAGAGACAATGAGGATATATTCATCATGGATGAGGATTTCATCCATATGTAAACTTTAAAGAGGGTGGATGACTTGGATGTGTTGGGTTCATTGGATAAGACATTGGTGGAGGATTGGATGGCAGGTGATGTGAGGTCCTTATCTTTAATACTTATCTAGAATGGAAAACCAATGGATGGCATTCAATCTAGTTGTTTTCTTGGGCCAAGTGTTATCGGATCGCAAAAGGTAGCAATAACTTGTTCACCACCTTTGCATGAATGTCGAGCAAGGTCAGATCTCAATTTTGGTTGTGGAGATTCACTTAGGGTTCAAGGGATCCATTTTCTCTACCAAAGGATATAAGTCTAAGAAAAAAAGGAAACACCGTTGGAAGGTTAAGAAGGAGCGCCAAAGGATGGTTTTTGGCACATATGTCGATATTGAAGATATACCGAACCTTATGGGAAACATTGTTATGGGTAGATTCTAAGGGAAATCAGTTTCTCTGGTCTCTCTTCAAAAATGGGTGGATGAAAACTAGTCTGAGATTCTTGGGTATCTCCCTGACTTCCACACCTTAACTAAAGGGTGGATATGCTTCATCTTTAGGAATAAGGAGGGCATGGTCACAATTTTCAGCAAGACTTGGGGTTTGTGTCCCTCCAGTCTAGTACTAAAGGAATGATGCAACTTGGGACACATTGGCCCCTTTGAAAATTTGTTTGATTTTACCAAAAAATTCGATGGTTTTCTTGGAGGAGGCCATAATGGAAACAATTGGAAACAAAATTGGTAAATTTGTTAGTTGTGATCCTGGTTGGAAACAAAAAAATTACAAGCGATGGGCCTGGATCCAAATCGAAGCTGACATGCAAGAATGTCTCTTCAACGAAACTGTTTTGGTGTGGGGGAGTTTCACTTGGCTCCATAAAATTGAATATTGGTGAGTGTTATTCGGGTGTTTCATTTGTCACATAGTTGGGCACTTTCCAGCTCAATGCAGAAGACCTCCCTCTTCTTTTCCTCCTTTCGATTGTTCCTATAAGAGCAAGTATCAACATAAGGATTCGATATCCAAATTGGTGAAACTCTCATCAAAGTCAGGGGACAATAGTGCCAGTTTGCTAGTTGGTAATTCTTTGATTTATCCTCGTCACAAAGTAAATTTGGGTAATCCTAGTTCGCCAACCTATTCTTTTTCTGATATGAAAGCTACTGATTTAAATTCAGAGGAGAAATCCCCTTGTATTTCCTTAATGGATGTGATTCCTGAAACCTCCCCCATTCCCTCTCCCTTGACTGGGGTGGAGTATTTTCCATCATTGGATTCGACCTTGGCTATTGATAAGTGGGTCTTTCCCTATCCGTTATCTCATGGTTCTTCTCCTCCATCTAAAACCATTGTCCCCCACCTTTCCTCCCTTTTTAAGGTCTCGACCACCTCCCTAACCTCTAAGTCTTCATATAAGTTGGACTATTTTCTCTTGTCCCGAACCAAAAAAGGAGAAGAGGTTCCTTGTCCTGGGGGATTGGAATTGGATAAGAGTGGTACATATCATGTTGGTCGTAAATCTTTGATTTCAAAATCACATTTGTAGGCAGACAAAGAGATCAAAAGTGGAAAACAATCTACCATTACTCGATCCCTTAGAGCAGGGAAAACACAAAGGAAGGGTCTCCAATGATCGTGTTATCCTTCAATGCATGAGGGATCGGAGGCAAGCCCAAAATTAATGCCCTCAAAAGGTTGGTTCAGATTTGTAGATCGAATTTACTACTGATCCAAGAAACCATGTGTAGCGGGGACAAAGCCATAGATTCTTTCAAAGGTTGGCCCAAAGACTGGTCTTTCAACTTGGTTGACTCAGTTGGGATTTCAGGGGATCTTCTCACCACCCAGAGCCATCATTACAAATCCATTTCCTCTTCTCAGATCCCTTATAGGATTATTGTGGACATGTCTAATAGTGCTTTAAATTGTTCCTTTTGAATCATAAATCTGTATGGGCCTTATGAAAACATAATAAATTTATGGAATGGGGTATCCAACTTAGGTGTCTTGAATGATAAAAACATTATCCTAGGGGGGGACCTCAATTTTACCATGTTCTGAAGGGAGGTTTGGGGTTCCCATCCCCGCTAAGATCCCCAAGAATCCTTCTTTTCACATTGGATCGAAAGAAATCATCTAATTGATTTATCCCCTCAAAATTTTTCTCAAACTTGGCGTAATGACAGAAAAGGAGACGATATGGTGGCGAAACGAATTGATCATTTTTAAATATCATAAGGTTTGATCGATCAACCTTGTTCGTTCAAATCAAAGATCCTAATTGAGGGTATTTCCGACAACATTCCAATAGTATTTGAGATAGTAAAAAAAGGTTCAAAGCCTCCCTCTCCTTTTAAAATTAACCATGCCTGGCTTAAGGAAGATGATTATAGAATTCATGTGCTCTCAGTCTATAAACCTTTAGTAGAAAATGATAAGAACTCCTTCATGCATTGATTTGCAAAACAATTGGCCATGGTTAAGAAGGTCTCATTTGGTTGGGGAAAAAATTTCAATGTGAAAGCTATTGCTCAATTAGTAGAGATTGAATATCAGATTGGGGATTTGTTGATAGACAGACTGATGTCTTCTCTTTCTAAGTCTAAGTAATCATCCCTTAGTGAAATTTTATTGAAAAATAAACAACTATTAGAATATGAGGAAACCCAATGAAGATTAAAGAGTAGGTCCCGGTTGAAGGAAGGGGATAATAACTCTTAATTTTTTCACTAGTATGCAAGTTACAGGAAAATTGTGAACTCCATTTCATAGATCAAGGAATCTTTAGGAAGTTTGGTTTCATCCTTTAAAGGAATAGCCAATGATGGTAAGGAATTCTTTGCTAATCTTTTTAAGGAGTCCCTTGGTTTTCCTATCTTGGGAATTAGTAAGGTCATCAATATTTTCCCCAAATATATCTCAGAAGAAATCAAACTCCACGCTTCAAGAAGAAATTACCGAGAAAAATATTTTTTCAATGCTGTCCTCCTTTCAAAAAAGTAAAATATCGGGTCCTAATGGTTTTCATGTTGATTTCTACCTCGGGTTCTTTGATGATATAAATCTAGATATGTTAAAAGTGACTCAAGAATAACAGAGATTGGGTAAAGTGTTGGGTTCTTTTAATTCAACTTTCTTGGATCTAATCTTGAAGAATAATTCTTCATATTCTTTTAAGTACTTCCACCCCATCTCATGTTGCAACTTAATATACAAATTAATTGCCAAAATCTTAGCCAATCGATTGAAGCAGATCCTTAGTGAATTTACATCTGAAGAGCAGTATGGATTTCCATATAAGAGGCAGATACATGATGCAATTTTCATCACTCGGGAGGCCTTACACTCAATTAAGACCAATAAGACACCAACCTTGGTTTTAAAGCTAGACCTATCGAAAGCATATGATGGAGTCAACTGGGCATTTTCCAAATTAGCTTTGATCAATATGGGAATGAATCTGAACACAATGAAATGGATAATGGGTTGCATTGATCCCTCCTCATTTGTAGTACTCATAAATAGATCTCCCTCTAACTCTTTCAAACCCTCTAGGGGAATCCGTCAAGGATGCCCCTTGTCACCTTTTTTTATTTGTAATAGTTGCTAAAGCTTTAAGAAAGTTGATAAAACAAGCCCTAAGGAATGGTTCTTTGAAAGGGCTCCAAGTCACTCCTACGAAAATTCTCTTGCATTTGTTGTTTGTTGATGATGTGATTTTATTTGGTGTAGGTTCTATACAAGAACTAATATCTATGAAAGATATTTTGGCAGTTTTTTGTGCCACAATGCCATTCCAGTTGAGGTCTTGGAGCAGTTGGAAATGTATCTTCCTTATGAGAGAAAGGAGCTAGAGAGAGGTTTCAAGTATCTTGGATTTGAATTAAAACCAAACTGCTATGGACATGAAGATTGGATTTGGTTAGTCAAGAAAATTCAAGCAAGAATATCACATTGGTTACACAGATGGCTCTTGAGAGGAGGAAAATTGGTTATATTTAAAGAAATCTTAAACAATATTCATGTTTATTGGGCCACAATTGTCAAGATTCTAGTTGGTATACTATAAAAAATAAAGAAATTTTGTTTTAACTTCCTCTGGTTCATATGCAAGGAAGTAGGTGACATTCCCCTAGTCGAAGGACCCGCCTAACAATTCCAAAAGAATTAGGTGGATGGGGTATAAAATAATTGATTTGGTTCTGCAAATATTTGGCCGTGAAAAGAGTGTGGAGATTAATCCACAAAAATATGCTTTGGGGGAGGGTGATGCCATCTAAGTATCTTGAAGGAAAAAACTTCATGGAATGGTTATGATTCCCTTTAAAAATAAGAAACTCTAGCTCGATTGATTGGAGGGAAATGGTAGAGGCATCTGATTTTGTTTGTGATTCACTGGTATGGGAAATACGCAATGAAAAGAGAATTAAAATTAGGGAGGATTCTTGGGTCAATTTTGTCCTAGGTTACAAACTCTCAAGGGAGTTTCTTAATTAACTGCATGATCAAGGCATTCACTCCTTATGGGACACTAGAATTGAAGGTGGGGACCTAATTGGTAGATCGTTGTGGAAGACATAGGACATGTTGGAACATGATGGAGACTTCATAGAGTAGTGGTGGTCTTACACCAATATTTTATTGACAAATTTTATCAATCTCAGAGAAGAGGATGAGGATTCCATTGTATGGCCATGAAACGAGAATAATGTCATATACACTGTCAAGTTGGGCTACATCTGTTAGAAAAATTGGATCGCAGAGAAATAAAATAAAACAAATTTTGAAATAAAACACATAAGATACACAATACAATAGAGACACAAATATACGTGGTTCACCCAGTGTGGGCTACGTCCACCAGAGAAATTTCCAGGTCCTTCCTTTTTATTATCTAGCAAAATGAAGGGATGCAACCTACAACACACACACTGCAACTTCCTCTTCTTTCTCTCATAGTCTCCTCTCTCAGAATAAAATATTAGCAATCATACATGACCGCAATACAATTCCCTCATAAGAGAGGGTTTCCTTCTAGGGAAAAAATCCCTAAAAATAACTTCTACCGTCATATTTGTGAGCTTATAATGAACGATCCAGATTGACTATGAAGTTACAATATTTTACAAGGCAATTTTTCTCAATATTTTTCTTTAGGGGCATTTCCCCTGAATCCCTCGCCAGGGGGAATACAAAAATTGTCGTCGCCCCCCCAGGACTCCACTAGCGACAGTTGTGGGGGGGGGGAGGGGAAGGCCCCCCACACACCCCATTATGGAATCGGGTCCAAGAACAACTGAAAAAAACCTCTGAATGAGAAAGATAATCAGGCTCCACAACCAACAATCTCCCACTTGGAGATTGATCACAACAACTCCACCGTTGTTGTACTTGTTGGACTATACTCCACCTTGGACTTGGAAAATTTCTCATATTCACCTTCATGATTGAAGGCCAATTGAAACTGAGCAGGAACTTAGTTTCTCCCTGGTTACTCCATTTGTTAACATGTCTGCATGATTATGGCTAGTATTTATCTTTTCCAACTTCAAATTTCCATCTTCTAAGACAGATTGTATGAAATGGTACCTGAGATGTATATGCTTAGTCTTTGAATGGAAGGCTGAGTTATTTGCAAGATGAATGGAACTCTCACTGTCACAGTACAACCTACTATTCTCCTGTTTCTTTCCCAATTCCTCCATAAAACTCTATAACCAAATCATTTTTTTACTAGCCTTTGTAGCAACAACATACTCTGCTTCTGTTGTTGAAAGTGAAACAACCTTTTGTAGTTTTGAAATCCAACTTACTGCTACAGTAAAAACATACCTGGTGGTGCTCCTCCTGCTATCTTTATCACCTTCCATATCCGAATCAACATATCCTTGTAGAACAATGTCTGAATCTTCAAAACATAGTGCATGAATAGAAGTACCTCTCAAATACCTGAGAGTCCACTTTACTTCCTCCCAATGTTCTTTACCTGGATTGTTCATATACCTTCTCACAAATCCCACTGCATGTGCAATATCTAGTCTTGTGCAAACCATCACATACATCAAGCTACCAATTGGTGATGAATAAGGGACACTTGACATGTATTATATCTCCTCCTGTGTCTTGGGACACATTTCCTTGGTTAATTTGAAATGGATGGCCAAAGGTGTACTAACTGGTTTTGCATTCTGCATTCTAAACCTCTCCAACACCTTCTCTATGTACTCACCCTGAGACAATGTCAATTTTTGATTGTTCCTGTCTCTTATTATTCTCATACCAAGGATTTTCTTTGCAGCACCCAAATCCTTCATCGCAAATGAATTAGATAATTTCTTCTTGAGCACATTTATATCCTTCATATTAGACCCTACAACAAGCATGTCATCTACATACAATAGCAAGATAATATAACTCCCATTTTTTAACCTTTTAAAATAAACACAGTGTTCAGAATGAAATCTACTATAATGTTGTTCTGTCATAAACCTATCAAACTTCAAATACCACTTCCTTGGAGCTTGATTTAGGCCATACAATATCTTCTTCAACCTGCATACTAAATTTTCCTTACTTTTGACCTCATACCCTTATGGCTGCTGCATATAAATCTCTTTCTCCAAATCCTCACGGAGAAAATTTATTTTTACATCTAACTGTTCAAGATGCAAATTTTCTACTGCCACAAGACTTAAAATAGTCCTGATTGAAGTCATCTTAACAATAGGAGAAAATATTTCATCAAAATCTATACCTTTCTTTTGTGCAAAACCCTTTACAACAAGTCTAGCCTTGTACCGTTTTTTCCCTCCATCTTATTCCTTCAACTTGTAAACCCATTTATTCTGCAATGCTCTTTTTCCTGCAGGAAACTGAACCAAGTCCCAAGTCTGGTTATTTACCAAGGAATCCATTTCCTCTTTCATGCCTTGCTCCCACTTCTTTTTAGTGTCTACCTGCATTGCCTCTTCATAACATTCCGATTCACCAGAATCAGACAACAATAAATAATACAATGAATGAGAGTATCGTTCAGGGGGTCTACTTAACCTGGTAGATTTTCTAACAACACTTAGAATATTTTGATGTACGTGTTGCTCCTGTTGTTGTACATTTTGATTTACTGGTACCTTTGGAATTTCTTTTTCAGTGGTCTCATCAAGCACTTTGTATTCTAGTTTTTATTTTTTATGTTTCTTTCCCTGCAACTGATCTTTGTACATGACCTTCTCATTGAATATGAAATCTCTACTCCTAATGATTTTGTAATTTTCATAATCCCATAAGTGATAACCAAAATCATTAACACTGTATCCAATAAAGGTACACTTCTTGGATTTTTCCTCAAGCTTTGTTCTATTTTATTTATCAATATGGACAAATGCTTCACAGCCGAAAGTCTTCAAAAAAGAATAGTTTACCTTTTTACCTGTTTATTCCTCCTCTGGAATTCCACCATCCAAAGATCTTGAAGGTCCTCTGTTTATTAATTAAATAGCAGTATCTATAGCATCTTACCAGAACTATAAGGGCAACCTAACATGAAATCTCATACTCCTTGCACGCTCCATGATTGTCCTGTTCATCCTTTCTGACACACCATATTATTGTGGTGTTTATGGAGCTGTCTTCTCTCTATGAATCCCATGGTATGACCAATAATCATCAAAATCCCTTGCTGCATTATTCACCTCCATTGTCTGATCTGATACACTTCAACCTTTTTCCTTTCTCATTCTCAACCAAATCTTTCCATTTCTTAAAAGTATCAAAATCATCAGATTTCTGTTGAATGCAATAAACCCAAGTTTTTTTAGTTGCATCATCAATAAATGTAACATAATAACGAGAGCCACCAAGAGATGATACATGAGCTGGTCCCCATACATCTGTATGTAGAAGCTCTAACCTTTCACTTTTCTTTTCTTTTTTGACTCTAAGAAATCTGACTCTCTTATGTTTTCCATAAAAACAATGCTCATAGAAATCCAAATAAATTTGTTTAAGATACAGAAACAAATTCCTTTTTGAAGTATTTGCATCCCCTTCTCACTTATGTGTTCAATATTATGATGCCAAAGTGTTGTATCCACTTATGTAGAAGCTAAAGATATAAAAGAAACAATATTACCAGTACATAAATACAATTTACCTACCTTCTCTCCTTTTTCTATCACCAGTGATCATTTAGTGACCTTCTACGTCGTATCTGTAAATATGGATATACAACCTTCACTTGCCAACTTCCCTATTGAAATTATATTTTTCCTTAGATGAGGTCTTACCTCTTTCAACAACCATTGGTTTCCATTCTTTTTCTTTATTTGTACCTTACCCATTCCAACAATTTTGCATGGTACATCATCACCCAAATGAACATGTCCAAAATCACCTTGAACATAATCTTGAAAATGTTTCCTATGGGGTATGACATGAAATGAAGCCCCTGAATCTACTACCTAGGACTCATAAATATTATCTACAGAAAGAATTAAAGCATCTTGTAACACATCACTTGTTACATTTGCTTCCTTATTTTTCTCCTGTTGTCCATCTCTTTGTTTCTTTGGAGCTCTGCAGTCTTTCTTCAGATGTCCTTTATTCCCACAATTCCAACAATCTATCTTTCCCAGTATGGATTTGGATCTTCCCTTCCTAGAATTCCTACGGTTCCCTGATCCCTTTCCTCTCTCCTTTTGTCTTCCTCTGTTCTCCATGTTTAACACATTACCTAATGTATCACCTATGCATTTCCTTCGCATTTCCTCGCTAAGGATAACACCAACAACATCATCAAATTTTAGAGTGTTTGAACTAGAGGCAGAGTTACTTACAACCATGACCAATTCATTCCAACTTTTTGGAAATGAGAATAGGATTAGAAGAGCCCTGACCTCATCATCAAAGTCCAATTTTACAGAACTTAGTTGATTAGTAATCATATTAAATTCATTTAGATGATTTGCAACAAACCCACCTTCTTACATCTTCATATTAAATAATCATTTCATTAGAAATAACTTATTGGACGCCTAGGGTTTTTCATACAGTTTATCCAATGCATCCATCAGTTCCTTCATTGTATTTTCTTTTGAAATATTTAAACTGACGTTGCTAGGCCTAGTCGTATTGTTCCCGGTGCCTTTCTGTCCAGAACCTCCCACTCTTTGTCCTTCATGGTCGTCAACTTCTTTGCTATTCCTCCCAATGGTAGGAGTAGATCATTCTGATATAAATAATATTCCATCTGCATCTTCCATAACTGGTAGTTTTGGCCATTAAATTTCTCAACCATAAACTTTCCATCTTCCGCCATTGCTCCCACTCGAACCATGAACCATCTTTTCCTGCGAGTTACCTGTTGCTCTGATTATAGTTGTTAGAAAGACATGATCACAGAGCAATAAAATAAAACAAATGCTAAAATAAAACACAGAAGATACACAATACAATAGATACACAGATATACATGGTTCACCCAGTGTGGGATACATCCACCAGATAAATTTCCAGGTCCTTCTTTTTATTATCCAACAAAATGAAGGGATACAACCTACAACACACCGCTGTAACTTCCTCTTCTTTCTCTCATGGTATCCTCTCTCAAAATACAATATTCATGATCATACACATCCACAATACAATTCCCTCATAAGAGAGGGTTTCTTTCTAGGGAAAAAAACCCTAAAAATAAATTTTACCATAAGATATGTGACCTTATAATGAATGGTCCAGATTGACTACGAAATTACAATATTTCACAAGGAAATTTTTCTCAACATTTCACTTCGGGGGTGATGCCCTTGAATCCCCCTCCCGGGGGGGGGGGCTACAGAAATTGTCTTCTCCCCCCCATAGACCCCCCTAGCAACAGTTGTGGGGGGTAAATCCCCCCCGCACCCCTCGTTAGACAATGGGTTCCAAG
>JASDQU010099750.1:400599-426974 GCA_032191745.1 Picea mariana
TGTGTAGATGCCTCCACTTCCTCTTCATCATTATTTTCCAAGGTGAACAATTTTGTTTCTTGACATTTATTCCCTTTTGACCATTTTTTGTAACAACCAAAGCATAGTCCTTTTTCTCTTATTTCCTCCTTCTATGATATTCGAGTAGGTTGAGGTAAGGTTGTCTTATGAACCCCAAAATGATCTCTACTTCTTGAATATGCTCCAATGGTAAAATTGTGTGTAGCCTTATTCTTGTGTGTAGCCATAATATTTTCAGGATGTTTTAGTAAAATATCATGTTTAATGTCTTCTTTTAATCCACCCATGTAAGATTACAACAAATGTTAATCACTTATGTTATCTTCCCTTGTGGCCAATACCCAGAATCCTGAATTATAGTCTTCAAGATTCTTGTCAATTGACTGAATTATTCTTGTTCCCAAACTTTCCCATATTGTTCTTTTAAGTCTCTTGTAATAAACCCCAAGTATAATGATAATAATGGGGCTTCCTTTTAACTACCCATTGATACCATTGATATGGTTTTATCTTAAAGTTCAAAGTTTCTATGTGGATACTTTTCTTATCATCCATAATATTATGCAATTCATAATATTTCTCTATTTGGTTCACCTAGGTAAAGACCTTTATTCCATCAAACTTATTTAATTCAACCTTGGGAAGGTTCACTCCTTTTGGGAACCATCCATAAGTAACTCCACTATTGGAGTTAAATCCCCCTAGAAAATTCTTATTATTAGAAAGTTGTTCAACCTAAATGCTACCCTTGTTTTCATGAGTCCCTTTAGACCCCTTATCAATTTTAGGGAGCCTTCCATTTAAGGATTCTATAATGTTTTGTTCCATTTGTTCCAACTTTCCATCCATCTTATGTTCCAACTACTCCATATTTCTTTGTTAAGCCCTAAATAGTGGCACATTACCCCTTAATTGGGGGATATTACATTAGTAATGTTATTTTATTTATGTCTTCTTGGGTCCATTAGTTGTAATTGTATATCCTAGTCTCTTATATATATACCAAGTAGACCTTTTCATTTGGAATAATCTTGTATTTCAAAATTTGTGTGGAGTATAAGGAGGTTTCCCCCTTGAAGAGGCTTATTATATGAAATTATCTCTTTGTCAAGGTGTTGAGTAATTATTCTGAGGCTTTTCCATGCTATCTTGATATTTGGTTCTTAACATTTGGAATCAGAGCTCAAGGTCTTGGGGTTTCACTGCTACATCTGAGACACCTTGGAATTTTCGATATAATTGTTTTTCTATGATGTTTCAGAAGGAACCCCTTGGAGGATATTTATTATACGGATCAAGGTACGTTGGATTCAAATTTAAGCTCCCGAGGCCTTATACTTTCAGAGATATAGCCTGTGTAAGATAGGGTTCTGGAATCATCCTGAATTTAGTTATCGCAGAATTTTTTCTATGAATATGTTTCTGTAATGTTTTAGAAACTAAAATATGGATAATATTCATATAAAGTATCAAGGTAGCTGTGATAAAAATTTTAGTTTTATGGGTCTTCCTACTTTTGTAGATACACCCCTGTGAAAGATAGGGTATTTGACTAATCATATTAACTATTCTCAAACAGGTCTTCCGGGTAAAAAAATGATACTTTCTTCAATAAATATCCAAATTAAGAGAGACCAATTGCATTGGACAATGGACAGTCTGTCATATTTCTGGTACAATTTTCAGAATCAAATATCAGTTATTGTGATCTTGGCACACTTTACAAGTATGCTCTCCTAGAAGGGGAAAAAATCAGCAAGTTGTGGGGAAGTTACCATAACTTCCACTTGGCACATCCAATTTTTTTTAGACCCGTGGAATTGCAGAGAAGAAATATCAAAGAACTAAAAAAAAGAAATTTTCATACTCAGAAGGGCCTCAATTTTTGAGATACAATAGAAGAAAGATCGCTTAGTAGAACCGCCTCGAAATCAAGGTTTAAAAGTGATACTTGGCCAACATGCCACCAAAAAAGGGAACTTATACACCAAATAAGCCTCTAGACAGTCCTACTTGGACTCTTGATGAAGGTGAAGAAATGCATAGGGACATAAATGACTTACAAAAGAATACAATAACAAAATATGAACTACAAGGGATGATGGATGGTTTAAAAAGGGAGATCATGGATGGATTGAAAAATTTCCTAATAGAGAGGACACCTGAAAGTGAAAATGTATCCCATGAAATTCATGATAAGGACAAAATGGATATGAATAAAAAATGGAGAAACTCCAACTTTGGGTTGAACACCAACCACTTTCCTAAGATTGAAATGAGGAAGTTTGATGGCAAGGAACCAATCACATGGATACTTCAGATGGAACAATTCTTTGATCTACATGATGTGCCACATACACAAAATGTACGAATTGCTTCTTTATATTTAGAACCCAATCAATTTGTGTGGTATAGATGGATTTTTTCTTGCCAATCACTCATCACTTGGACAATTTTCATGGAAGAAATGATAGCACACTATGAGGATACAAGGGGCAATACGTTCTTTAGCCAATTGATAAATCTCAAGCAAAAGGGTTCAGTTGCACATTGAGAACTTACAAAGATTGAATATTAAGGTAAAATATATTCGAGATGTGCACTTGATTGATGTATTCATAGGAACTTTAAAGGATAACATTCAACATGAGGTTCACCTTTGGGAACCCAAATCATTGGAGAATGCATTCAGGGTGGNCTAGAAGGACCGTTCCTAACATCTATCGAGAGAATAATGTTCCTTATTCTAAAACACCTCAACCTACAAGGTTGACACCTCAAAAATTGGAGGAAAGAAAAGAAAAAGGTTTATGATTTAATTGTGACAACAAGTACAGTAAGGGACATACGTGTGGTGAGAAGAAATTATTCTACATGGATTGTGAAGAGGAAGAACAACCAGAACAAGAACCATCTCAAGATGAAAATAGAGAAGCGATTTCTTCTGAAGAGTTGACTCCCACGATATCATGTAATGCATTGGCTATAATTAGCACTCCTCAAACCCTCAAGATCAAAGGATATATCAAAAATACAAAGGTAATAGTCCTAATAGATTCTGGTAGTAATCATAATTTCATTCACTATAAATTATCCAAAGCTCTCAATTGCTTTGTATATTCAACACCAAAGTTTCAAGTAATGATTGCAGATGGAGGAACTATCAATTGCTCAGGAAAATGCAATAATATCAATATTTCTATGGGGGGATATGTAATGAATAGTCCAATGATTTATATACCCATGGGTGGTGCTGATGTCATACTAGGAATCCAATGATTACAATCATTATGAACAATGGCTTTTAATTTTCAAGAACTTTTCATGAAATTTTCATTGGAAGGAAAATAAATTGAGTTAAGGGGTATCACAAGGAAACCTAGTAAGGTGATAAGTTCTAATGGCATGAAAAAATTATTGAAAAAGGGGCATTAGGGTGTAATTGCACAACTATGGTCACTAGATGTTTAAACATCTAAGCCATCTATTCCCCTATATCTCCAAGGGATCATTGATAAGCATTCCAAAGTATTTGAAGATATTCCCAAAGTTCTTCCACCCACTGTTGTGGGTGGGAAATCCCACTACAGAATAGCATTAAGGGTTCTATAATGCATGAAAAAATGACCTAAAGTCTCCTACTTTATACCATCATCCCAATCATAAACCCCATTATTCATATGTAAATATAAGGTTAAAAAGATTATGTTACTGTACCTTAGTTTTCGTGTTTGATGTTTATCATTTAATGTTCGGTCTCTCCTTGACTGCAAATCTCCTCCCAAAGCTAACCTGCATTCATAAACAGACAAACAAAGAACTCCAAACATGCATATGATCTATGAACTAATGGGTTAGAGATTCTATCAAAATATAATCAATATTAAACATTAAAAATTTCATATGGTGGGACGAGAAAAGTACTTCTTTTATTAATCTCATAAGAGTAACTTACAATAGTGAGATCGACCACTACTCCTCGAATCTGGTCCTGGGCTCCTCTTCAATTATGCTCCAATTGCTTTTGTATATGCTTCTCTTCACACAATGGTTGCAAAAGGTTGGGGAAAAGAGAATGCAAAATCGGGTAGAGTTTCTTTATAATTATTTTCCTCCTTCTAATGGGACCCCTACCCCTTATTTTATAGGCTAGAAAGGGCTAGGTATTTGGTTGAGTGACTGGCTATGGGAGGTCAAATGGTTTAGGTAACTTACCCAAAACTGTGAGTTCCATCTACAACTTTCTATTTTTCGTTCTTTTGTAGGTATACGCGGGTTGTAGTGGGTCAACTAGCGTATACACACATGCAATAGTGGAGAAGGGAGTGTGTGCCTTAAAAAAGGGTGTTTTTAAGAAGAGTTGTTCAGTAGTGGCTTGGAAAAAATGGAAAATGAGATGGCCTGATGCCAAGTATGCATGTCTGGTGAAAATTAGGGTTATAACAGATTCCCCCTAATGTATGAGGTCAGAAGAGCATCTGATGGCTGAAATACATTATCAATCTCTACCAATGTACAAAACAAGTGAGCCCAGGGACTAGAGTTCAGGAGGTGCCATCTGCAAAATAACAATTGTCTCACTGAGGCGGGAATACCCACGCTCGGGATGAAATAAAATCATGGCTGCCAATCAAATACACTGCAAATCCATGTCATATAACTATATAAAGTGTAGCTGCGAGAAATACACAACGGATCTACATCTCAAAATCAAAAATATATACATGTATAGTATCCATATTCCGGAAGCTAATAAGGCCTGATGGTTGGAGATGAGGCCTTCAGAGCTCGAGCAACAACTTCAAAATATTCACAAATTGGGTAGGAGTGTAATATGAGTGTACAAATTCACTACCCAGAGGTCTTTGATGGCTTGTCAGGAATGGAATAGAGGATCTTGATGATTAGGCTGAGGACTTCATTGATTTCGAACAAAGACTTGATTGGACTTTTGGGATGGCCAGGCATGAGGGAAAGAGACAAACTATAGAGGGGATGACTCAAGCTTGGTAAAAACTTCCCTTGGACAATATCACGACAAAAGATGAGACTCAGGCAGCATGGTATTTGACATAAGTTTACGATACAGGAGGCAACACAAACTCTCCAAATGTTTGGAAGAATAACCAAACAGAGGAGGACACAACTCTATGTAGCGAGAACAACTTCCTAAGGTTAGGTTAAATCCTAAATCTCGATGAACAAATGGAAGGATGTGCTTTGTCCAAGGGTGACTAATTGTGCTGCCAACAAAAAGAAAATACTTTTCCCTTCCTCTTTTTGGGGTATATTTGATTTTTTTTGTCTTTTTCAAGATTTCCAAAATTATTGAAAAAGACANAAAATACTTTTCCCTTCCTCTTTTTGGGGTATATTTGATTTTTTTTGTCTTTTTCAATAATTTTGGAAATCTTGAAAAAGAATAAAAAAATGCTATGTTACAAAGGAGGATCGGGTGTCATAAACATACTAGTTCCAAACACAAGGAACATATGGATTCTCAGAGCAAAAGGATATATGCAGGAAAAGGACACTCGGGAAAAATCCTTCGTGGGCCAAGGTGTCAAGACACAGAGGCAAAGTGCTACAGGGCTTGCGTATGAGGCATGCTTCACATGGTTCAGTTGAGGGAAACATGGAGCCGACATTAGGCCAAAGACACAGGTATGCAAATGCGATTAATAAGACACAATGGTAACGTCCTTCGATGTGGTTTTAACGAGCCCAAAGAAGGTAAACTCGATAATTTTTCATATTTAGAGAGTCTGAGAAAAACATAAAAGGAGACTCCACTGGGGTACCTTTTTTGAAGGTAGTCTAGTCGGTTCGAAAGAAGGGGTAAATTAGCACCGAAAAGATGTATATTCAAAACCATTTTAACGAGTGTGATAAAGACAAGATCACTCGACAATTTTTTCATATTTAAGGAGTCTGAAAAAATATTAACTATGGACTCCGTATGGGATGTTCTTTTGGACCATTTTAATGAGTGTGAAGGAACAAGGTCACTCGACGATCTTTTCAATTTTAGGGAGTCTGAAAAGAGATAACTATGGACTCCGTGGGGGTTCCTTTTTCATAAATTTAGTCCCTCAAGCCCAAAAAAGGGTTAAAATCATACCTGATAATACTCTTCTAGGGAATCGAAGCTCTTAGAGTATACCTTTGTTCGTACAGTTGACCATCCAGACTGAAAAAGTGGTAAACTACTGTCGGACAGACGTGCCTTCAAATTTTAGTTTAGAGAGCATGAAGGTCAACAAGGTCACGTGACAATCTTTTCATTTTTAGAGGGTTTGAAAAGGGCTTAAAAGAAGACCCGTTGTGTTTTGGGAGTCCTGAGGGTGAGGTGAAGTGAGGTAATGAATCGTGCAAATGAGGCTCATACTCGTAATCAGGCCAAACTAAAAAGGACTCCCCAACCTATAGTCATTAGTGACAGCATTGACGCCAAAATGAAACCAAGATCTACCTAGGGTGCCCATGTACAGGTAGGCTCTACCACTAAATTAGGACACTTCTAGAGAAAAAAGAGGGTTCTGTGGTGCAATTCGGTGGGATCGATCCTATGGCAAAGAGAAAAAGACAATGAGGTGCAACTAGTGGAAATGGAAATCTATCTTACATGCACAAAGTTGAAAAAATGACTTTTCACCAAAAGACCTTTTAAATGACCCAAACCGCCCAAAAAATTCCAAATACCCAAAGTAACACTTATTGTAACATCCCTTATGAAACTCTTGAACCATATAAAATGATTTTCAGATTAGAAAAAATGACAAAGGGGTACAAAAAACGACAAAAAGTGGCCAAAAAGTCTATAAATAGAAGCTGGCAGCTCATTATCAGCATTGCTAATTGAGAAATTGACTAAAAGCCAAAAAAACCCCTTTGTGAAAAGAGTTGATTCTGGGAGCCTCAGTGGACGAAATGAACTTCTGCTTGGACCAAGTAAGTACATACTAACCCCTCTTGCAATTCAATTCTTCCTTTATGCATTTAATTTTGTTTTTTGGAGGGGCGTTGACCTTTAAAAAGGTCGGCCCTCGTACACGCGGGTTGTCCTATGATAGCCTGCGTGTGCACGCGGGTAGGAGAAAAACTGCACGCGTTCACACATGACTGTGCACACTACAACCCGCGTGTACCCTTCATTTTGTGGAGAAAATTTAAAAATTGCAAGAGTTAATCCTTCTGAACTTTTTCTATTATAGGATGTATGTTCACTGGAGAGAGAGAGAACGAGGACATTGATATTTTGGTCGACGAGGACCCTGATACTCTTTCCGCATTGTTGCAATGTGGTTTGTTAAATTTTTTCCATTGTCCTTTTATGCGGGCACAACCTAGGCTACTGAATGACTTGGTTGATTATTGGCATCTTGATGCAGAGGCCTTCATGCTTGAGGGACAGTTGTTGACTCCGACGACCGAGGATATATACTTTCTGTCTAGCCTCTCAAGGAGAGGGAACCAATCAATTTTTGCACTTTTCCTTCTGGGCCTCACAACATATCGGAGTTGATTGAAATCCATTGTGAAACCAACACAGACAAAATGGGCACACAGGTGCCGATAAGAAATATTTCAAACTTATCACTGAAAGTGATAGTGTTTCTCATTGGGAGGATCACTAGGTCTGTGTCTTTGAATCAGGATTCCCGGCCGCACATGAATTGTGTGGTGCAGTGCTTGAATGAAATTTTTTTTGACTGGAGCACCACATTACTGGATTGTATGAAAAGGAAGCTAATAGAGTGCCGAATGTGGAGACACAGAAACTTTGGGTTTGAGACTATTCTTTGTGCTTACTTCTTCTTCAAGAGTGCCTAGTTTCAGTCCTAGAGAGACGATACAAGGGCACCAGGCCTCTCACCCCATGCTATGCAGATGGGTGGCACTGTTGCCATGACAAGGGGGAGGAAGGACTATTGAGGCCTTTGATGAAAAAGGTTTTGCTTGGTGGGAGCGACAGATTTCGGCCATAGAGAACTACCCCTATGCCATGATCAACTTCTCCAGAGATCCTGAGATGCTGGTACCTCCTGGAGAGGAGCGAGGAGAGATGGGTAAGTTTGTTTTTTGTTTTAGGAAGTTATTTATTTTTTATGTTTTTTCATATATATCAATTTTTTTTGTGTACCAGAGTATCTGACAACTATGTATCTGTTCTATGCAGATGTGGGGCCAGTGTGTCTAACAGACTTTTCGAGGACTAGGCGCCATCCTCGACTAGAGGTAGGACAAACTGCGGCCAGTGGACCAGTAGCAGCAGGGGGACCTACAGCTAGCAAGGATAAGAGAGTATTGAGACGGGTAGAGAGGAAGCCCACCACGCTTACTCGGATAGTCCCCATGGCGGAGATCGAGGATCTCCCACCGTCCGTGCAGACTCGTGTTGTTCGGGTACCACGAACCTGGGTCCATATTTTTTGGTGTCTAGCTAACGCCATTGTTCACTATGACAGGGCCCACAGGCCCCACCCTTAGCTTAAAATATACTTCTTATGTGCCAAGGGCACCGTTTGTATATTTTTGAGGGCATAAGCCCCGTGACTCTTTACTCGACACATATTTTTTGAGGCGCTCGCACCCGCTTATGTACTCTAACACTTTGCGATATATATATGTGTATTTACATTTTTTTGTGTTTTATGGATTACATTTATTTTCGAATATATTTACATGTGTGTGTGTTTTTCTTACATGTGTGCAAGATGCCAATCTAATATATGATTAGCTAGAGTATCTGTAACTTGATTTAATATCCTAGGAACATGGATACACGTAATGTAATCAAAGCTTCATTCTAAGAGACGTACCCTAAGGAACCATCGATGTAGAGTAGGATCATGAACACGGTAAACTCCATTTAACTGAGACACAACCAGTTGAGCATCTAAATAGACCCAGAGGTGAGAGATACCAAGCGACAAAGCGTCACGAAGAAACTCAATAACTGCGCTATATTCGACGACATTGTTTGTGGTGTCACCTAAACAGATACCTCCTGAAGATAGCAACTGACCCTGAGGTGTGAAAATCACCCAAGCTCCGGAGGCAAGCCTCTGAGTGTGCCATCTAGTGCTTTCCGTGAACCCAATAAACACTCTTGATTCACTTGACATCTTCCACAGTGAAAAAGATAACATAAAAAATGACACATCCATAAAACCAAAAGACAAAATTAAAAATTAATAGTACACAAACTATACATATGTTACAAAAATTCACCCAAGGAGACCCACCTATGAGTAATACTTCTTAAGGTAGAGCCCATTTGTAGGCTCTGCCAAAACATTTCCCTCAAAGTCCACCAAACAATAAGCGCCCTTCTGTAGTACTTCTTTCACGATGAAAGGTATGAACCACATGGGCTTGAAATTGCCTTCCCCCACGGGGTCCTTATCTTGGTCATAGACTAGGACAAGGTCGCCTTCAGAAAAAATCTGAGGATGAACGGACCGATCATACTGACACTTGAATTTTTGTTTGTGAGCCGCGTTAGACAAGGCCACATCACAAAGATGTTCATTGAGTTGTTCGAGGTATAGTAATAGCTCTTCAGGTGGTGAAGTATATTTCAATAACTGTACTACCAACTTTAAAGATGGGATCTGGCACTCTATGGGAAAGATTGCTTCCAGCCCGTAAACGAGTTGAAAAGGTGAGAAAATGGTTGCAGTATTAACAGACGTTCAGTAAGCCCGTAATGCCGAGTATAACATCAAATGCCAATTTGACTTGGCTGAATTGATCGTTCGCTGTAGAATGGTCTTAAAAGATTTATTGACAACTTCCACCTGACCATTTTCTTATGGGTAGTAGGGTGATGAATGTTCTTTCTTCAACCCAAGCTTTGATGTTAACTTGGTCATCATTTTATTCTGAAAGTGACTACCATGGTCCGTGACAATCTCTCTCGGGACACCGAACCTTGCTATTATCTGGTTGAACAAAAAGAGAGCTATTGTCTCCCCATCATCTTTGAATGTTGGCATAGCTTCAACCCACTTGGTGAAGTAGTCTACTGCTATGATGATATAGCGGTGCCCCCTTCCTGAAGAGGGGTTGCATGTAGTGTAATCAATCCCCCATTTATTGAAGGGACCAACGGTAATAACGGGAAACATGGGAGTGAGGTGTGCCCTCATCTTCAAAGAGAAGATCTGATACGGGTGACACTTCTTGACCGATTCAACACAATCCTTGATTAATGTTATCCAGAAGTAACTGTCTCATAGAATCCTTTGGGTTGTTTCCAACCCAGACAAATGACCGCCACATGCTCCCATGTGGAAATCGTTAAGCATGATTTCTGCTTATTCATGAGTGAGACATAGGAGAAGGATGCAGTCTACACTTTGACGATACAAAGTGTCCTCGAGTATGAGGTAGTTCTTGGCTTGATGGCATATACGGTGACGCTCATCACGAGAAGCAAAGGCGGGGAACTTCAAAGTCTGGAGATAGACAAGCACATCTCCATACCAGGGGTTGGAAGATGCGATAAAAAACATGTCTCCTTTGATAGGAAACTCGTCGGGTATAACATCACCTGATTTGATCGGAAGTTCCGATATGAGTTCTGCAAAGACCATCGACTTTTTGGATTTCGCCGAAACGAACTCCAAGTCAAATTCTTGGAGGATAAAAATTCATCTACTGATCTTTCCTTTGATCATGCGTCATGTCAATACGTATTGAAATGGATCCATAATGGAAATGACGACGGTCTTACGAAAAAAGATGTAACGACGAAACCGTTGGACATCATGGACTGCTGCCAATGCAAGTTTTTCAATGTGGGAATAATTGAGTTCCAGTCCAACTAGGCCTCGGCTCAGGTAATAAATCATGCATTTTGAGAGCAAATCATCCTCGTAAACTAAGACCATACAGATGGTCGACTCCGTAGCGGTCAAGTACAATAAGAAATATTTATTATAATTGGGTGGCCGAAGCAGAGGGGTAGATATGAGGGCGTGTTTCAACATTGCGAAAGAACATTGAGCAACCTCATCCCAATGAAAAGGAATGTCCTTCTTCAATAAACGCATAAAAACCTTTGTGATATCGGCATAGTTTGCGATGAAACACCGTAAAAAGTTTGCTTTTCCTTGCAATCTTTGAAGCTGAGGGATGGTGCACAGGGGAGGAAATTGAACTATTGCCTCAACCTTTATAGGATCGACCATGATCCCTGTTGTCAAAACTATGAAACCTAGCAGATGACCCGATGTGACGTAAAAACTGCACTTGTTTGGATTTAAGCAGATTCAGTAGTAGCGACACCATTCAAGGATAAGTCGGAGGTGTGCCGGATGGTCATCTCTCTTGTGAGATCGTGACACTAAATCATCAAGATAAGTCTCAACTTTGTGTTTAAGGTCATGGAAACCAAAAGTCATGGCCCACTGAAACATAGCTCCAACATTTTTTAGACTAAAAAGCATCTTCCGATAAGCGAATGTACCCCATGGACAAATGAAAGCGGTTTTGTGTTGGTCTTTGGGTTTGATCTGTATCTGATTGTATCCCGAAAAGCCATCCATGAACGAAAAAGCCTCACAACCCGCGCATTCATTGACTATTTGGTCAATAAATGGCGTGGGGAAATTATCTTTTGAGCAGGCCTTGTTTAGATCACGAAAGTCCATACATATGCGAATCGTACCCTGTTTCTATAGAATTCTTGCAGAAACCCCAATAGATCTAGAATTCTAGTTAAATTGAACACAAACAATTTGCTGATATTCAAGAGATGAGAGAAAGTTTTTGCTCCAGAAATCAGAGAATCATATTAATAAAAAATGAATATACATGAGCAATCGTGATCTGCAATTCCATGTGCAAGCTGTGAGCCTGTGGAAATGTCGGTAATCACTGCGAAGTCCGGAGTGAACTCCACCTTCCTTCCAAAGCTGGAATGAGTGATCTAATATATTGAGAGAATATTTTTAGACAACGAGGGTACATGAAGCACATTTGTGAAGCATCCCCCTTCAAGATCAACAATTCCTTCTCCGGACACCTTTGCGGGTGTGGCATCTCCCAAGTAAATTGGGGATCTGGTGCTTTCTTCGATGGAGGAAAATTCATCTTTTGATGCAGCCATATGGTTCGATGCACCTAAATCAAGGATTCAAGATGATGGAGTGGATGTGATAGCCATTAAATCATGACCATCTCATGCTCTCCCTCCCGTTCTGTTATTATCTTTCTTCTTTTCATTTTCGGGCACCGTGAGATTGTGCTGCTGCAATTGCTTAGCCATCTCATCGATAGTCTTCCTCATGCAATTTTATTCGGGATGAAAACCTTTGGAACAGAATCTGCAAAGTGTTCTTTGCTTCTTCTTCTTCTTACCCTTAGGCTCAGAAGGTTCTCTGAAGATTGTGCGAATCTCTCCTTCTTCGATTCAGAAAATTTACCCGTTCCTTTTTCCTTGTCTTTTCCACTGCTCTTTGGAGCATCAGTAGCCGCAAGTGCTTGGTTCTTGGAATGCTTGATGGAACCCATTTGGAATAACTTAGCTTTCTCTTGAGTCAATGCTGCAATGAAATCATTCAATGGAGGCATTTTCCATTTTTCCTGAGTCAATTTAGATGCTTGAAAAGATGACACAAATACGAAATATTCAGGGCCTAGTTTCGAGAGAATTGAAAGGATGAGTTGTTCTTCCCCTTTTGTGACTCCACATGCATTAAGTTCAAAGAGGAGGGATTTGAAATTGGTGAATAATTATTGCAGGTTTCTGAAATGAACTGGACTTAGGTATATGAGTTCATTCTCCAGTTGATGCACTCTCATTGCATCCTGCTTGCCGAACAGTCCTTCTAATGTGGTCCGGACCACATCGAGAGTAGTGGCTCCACTGAAATGAAAGAGGAGATCTTTGGAAATTGATAGGCATATCAGCCCAATTGCTTCATTTAATTTATTTAAATACTTTATCTTCTCCGCTACAACAGTTGGTTCTTTCTCTGTTCCCATTGTTACCCGGTAAAGCCCTTTGCTTCGGAGGAGCAGAGAGATCTCTGTCTTCCATTAGAAGTAATTGAAAGGATTTAGATTGAGTTTTGTGGGATGAGAGAGATGATTCATTGCTACTTTTTGCACCTCCTGATGATCTATACCTGCAAATAAAACCATGTACAATCCACTAGATTCAATCTAGCTTTGATACCATGTAGAATTCCTGTAGAAACCCCAATAGATCTAGAATTCTAGTTAAATTGAACACATGCAATTTGCTGATATTCAAGAGATGAGAGAAAGTTTTTTCTCCACAAATCAGAGAATTATATTAATAAAAAATGAATATACATGAGCAACCATTGTCAAAAATAAGGGAGGAGGTGAATATATAGAATTTCCAACAAAGAAATTCTAGTCAAAAAAATCTAGAAATAGCTAAAATAGGTGTCATAAGCTAAGGGAGACCACATAGTTCAACCTAGAACACTAAAGATACATGTCACACACTCATTAATGCCCATAAGATTTAAGTGATGCAAATTATCTCACTTAAGCTCACTTAACTGACAAGAGAAGCAGTTCCAACTCACTTAACTGACCCGAAATAATAGTTACTAATAATAGTAACGACAAAAATCATTAATTAAGGAATAAATATCTCACTCAAAGAGGAGGTGCGCATTCCCATATAGTAGATGAGTTTTTCATGGGGGAGTTAGAATAAATCAATGATAAATCAAGAATAAATCAAGAAAAATCAAGAAAATCAAGAACCGGGAGTTGAGTATTGATCTAAAATTAGCAGTTTTCCCTAAAATCTAGGGATGAGGCGCCCTTCTTCTCTATGTGGCCAAATTAGGTGAAATAAAGTGTAAATGAGTGTATTAACCAAGATCTAGGAGTCTAAGCTAGGTATGAACTAATGTGAGTTAGGAATATGCTCCAACAGTTTCTTATTGACCGGCATGGGATTCAACACCCATTGACTCAATTGGACGGGGTAGATGAAACCAACTTTAATTAGTTTCTCTACTTCAGCCTTAATAGCTGCTGCTTTCTTAGGATTGACCGGACGAAGCTTCTGCCAGTCTGACTTAATATCATGATAAGTCATGATTTCATGTTTGATGATTCTTGGATCTATGCCTGACATTTCCTCGTAAGACCAGGAAAACACGTTGCAAAATTATTTAAATAAATCTATGTAGATTCAAATCTCCTCGGGGGAGAAATCCGCTTCGATGAAGATATTCTCCACGATGCCAGGGGTTCTGGAGATGTCAATAGGTATCGTTTAAGCTATTGTTTCCATATTTCCTTCAGCATAAACATCGTGCGTTGCCAAAGGATTAATAAGACAAGCTTTATCTCCAGTCATAGTTAGAGTGAATTCACTTGCTTCAATTCATCTTAACTCTGGGAGGAAGTAAGATCTATGATGAAGATCATCCCAGGGTCTGTCCGGACTAGTCATTGCCTCAATAATCACCTCGTCTGAGGGCAAGACTAAGTCTAAAGAATTTGTATTAGCAAGGGAACCTTGAGCCCAAATAGGCTCGAGCACCGGATCTAACTCTTGTGCAAGAGTCGGGTCGAGGTCGGCCGAAGCTTGCTGAATAATCAAGTATGCAACTTCTACTATGGATAGAGGCATGGACATGCCATGGTGCTCTGTCCCTTCCATCATAGCTGATGGGGAAGGAAGATTCCACGGATCGTTAAAGTATGTTGTGCGAAGCGATGAGATTTGAAAGATTTCGGCTCGAGACTGGTCAGGGTCAGCTGACATGTAATGGACATTTCTGGTCGGAGGCCGGTAATAAAAAGTACCCATCAAAGGTGGGCACAAACCAACCCCTACGTTGACGATGTCGGGCTAAGGGTTATGAATCATCGGGACTGTGGAGACTCTCGATGAAGGGTCAGGACGAGAGAAGGATAACTGATCAATGGTCACGATCCGACCCTCGTGTAGAAACAACAAGACCCGAAAAACTATCATGACCACTGCTTGCATAGCATAGGTCCAACTCCTTCCTAAAAAAATATTGTAGTCGAGAGACACATCGACCACTTCGACTTCAACGCACACAGTTTTTACCTCTAATTGCACGGGGAAAGAGGGAATGATCCCATGTGGTCAGAAAGAACGACCGTCAAAGGCTGTAAGAAGAGTAGGTGATAAAGACAAAATGGGTGGGCCTATGGCCTTCCAACATGCCAAAGACATCATGCATGTCGAGGCGCTCTCATCCACCACTGTACGGAAAATATTTCGGGTAAAAGTTTTCATGGTGTAAGGCACCACTATATGAAAAGCTACGTGGTAAGGAAGATGAGGTTCTAAGTCAGTCGTATCAAGCATCGTTCCTAGATTACAAGTCTCAGTAGATCCTAGGGCACCTAACAGAGACTTTCTCTGCGAAGGGAAACTCTAGAGGGCTTCCAAAGCAAAGATCGCACAAAGGGTTTGTGATAAATCCTCCACCACAGAGTAGTTCTAGGCGACCCATTTGTTTGGATTGTGAGAAGCTTTCTTGAAGGCACATTTTGGGATGTGTGTCATTGTTTCGCCCAACGTATTCTCAATCTGGAGAGGAAGAGGTGGGTTTTCACATTCTTTACCCTTCTCAGAGGTGCTTGGCTTTCCGTAATCATGTGATCTAGTCGATATATAGGCATCACCTTTCATCATATACACATTTGCGGACAAAGGATTACTCGAATACGGAGGGGGTCCTTGACTTCCCCCTTCCGTGCTCGAGGAGGCTTGAGTTAGATTTTTTCTATGTGGAAACAGGTTCGTTAACACGGAAGGTTGTTTCTATGCCAACAACTTCTAGGTCTCCACAAACTGAGGGAACTGATGGGTCGGGTGGTCTTCCTTGCAAAGATTACAAGGATACTTCGACTTCTTCTTTTCAGTGTTTCCCCCGCCAACATTATCGATACGTTTCTTATCCCACTTACCCTTTTTTCGTTGTTTCTTCTTTCCGTTAGGCTACTGGGTGGCCTTTGTGTTTGTCATTTTCACATTGTGTATGTTTGACTTTTGGGTAGGGGGAACAACCGAACTGGTGTTCTAGCTCGCCATTGTCTATTGTATCGACAATTGTTTCAATTGATTTGACAATGGATCAGCGGGCTTCGTTTGTGCTGAACCAATAATTCCATCGGCATGTGGTCCAGACCTTTGTCTATTATTGTCAAGTATTGACCTTGGTGCATCTGGAAAAATCTTGTAAAGTAAACTAGATTGAGAGTAAATCAGTTCTAGTTGTTGAGATCTCATTATCGCATCTTCCTTGGAAAACACCCCAGACGTTGCGATGTTGTTAGACAACTGGGGTACCAAAGACTTAAGGAACCACTCAAGCAAGAATGCTGGTGGGACTGACACTTTAATCAAACTCTTCGGGCATCTCCATTCTCGAATGTGATCCAAGATATGGTCTGCTTTTGTCTGCTCGAAGTTGGCTAGCAATTCAATGCCTGCATCATATCTCACAGGTAATTCGAAATGGTTTAAGAGATCCAATGCCAATTCGCCGAAGGAAGAGTATCGTGAGTGGTTGAGCTCGATGTACCATTTTGCAACACTCTCTATGAGAGTGCATTGAAACAATCACAACTGGATGGAGTCGTCTCTCAAAGAATTGGACAATCACCATAAGTAGAAGGTAGTCAGGTGATCACCAGTATCTTCATTAGGCTTGGTTTCGAACTTTGGAATGTCCAAAGGCAACTTGGTCGACATAGGAGGCCAACTCAGATCATGACAGATGGGGTCGTTTAATAACCTTGTTATGTCTGGCAAGTGTAGGGTTTCCAGAAATGGTAGTTTGGGTTGTGGATTGTAGCCAGGGAAAAAGGAGCCTGGAGTTTGAATGGCACCAGGTTGCCAGAAAAGTTAGGTTGCTGGCCAGGGCTCTGGTAATAACCATGGCCCTGACAAGCGTACGCATTCTACGCTTGTTGAGACATCATCGACTGGTTCCCGTAATAGGATGTAAAGGGATGGGCTTGCATCATATTCCAAGGATTTTGGGAGGGTTGCCCCCTGCCCATCCGACGGGCATAGGCGTTGGGCCTTGCCCGGGGTTCCACTGGATATGGAAGGGGTTTCCCCCGATCGACATCCCTGGCAAGGGTATTAGTCCCTGCCACGGATTCCAAGGTCCTTGTGAGGAAGAAATTCCTAAGTGTGCCCCCTGTGCAAGAATAGTACCCTGTATAGGATGTGGTTGTCGATAAACAGGGTTGCCCCCGACCGAAATGACAGCTAGCGAGAAAGCGTTGTTACCAAATGCGCCGAACAAAGAGAAAGGTGTCGAACCAACCGACATATTATAAGGAGGGAGTGCTTGACTACCTGCTCCAAACAAGTTTATGTTAGGCTCAACGGAGTGTTGAGGAACACCGCCAAGAGAGGGGGACGAAGGGGGTATATGACCCCCGCCATAAGGGAAAATGATAAAGGGAGCTGAAGTGCTCCCCATAGATCCTTGCAGAGGAGGGTTGGAACTCCCTGCCCCCAGACCTAAAGTCTTTAGAGTGGAGGAGGAAAGTACAATACTCGTACTGAAGCCAGGCATCCGATATGAGAATAGAGGGCCTGTCACATTTTGGGTAAACAGAGCAGTGATCGCCACCATAGACCGAATCAGACCGTTGCCTGAGGTAGAAGCAGTTGAGACCAAGGTGGACTAGACTGACGATGGTTGGTTAGGAGGTGGAACACCGCCTGTAGTGAGAGTCGTGAAGGAAATATGAGTATTCCATGAAGAAGTAGTAGTGTTTGCTTCCATTGTTGCTTGTGACACTACCTGGCGCTCGTAAGGTAGAACTTGTACAATGATGGGTGCCGATAGATCAGTGATGGGAGGGTTATATGGACCAAGAGATTCTGCTCCGAGGTCAGAAATGATTGGTTCCTCCAGAATCAAATGTTCTCCTCTCTAAGATGGGTCAGGCACAGTTCACTATAACCCGGTTGTCTCAAAAGACCCTTGCTGGTCCAGTTTTCGCCTTAGCGGTGGTGGGGGGGTTTGAGGTCAACTATCGGTAGGCCCAAAATCCTTCATGACCGATGGAACTCTTGATCCTCCACTGTGTGAGAAGATAAAAGACACACTAGGGAAATCTATAATCATTTGAAAATGAGCACGCACTAGAAAAAGTACCTATGAGATAAAACAAGAAGTCACTAGCTAATTGGAAGAACAGTTACAACAACCAACACTAAAGAAACTTACCGGTGTAAGTGAAACTCGAATACGGAAGCACCGTCCAGGTATACTCTGCAAAGCGTGGCCCGTTTTCTATCCTAGGTACCATGTTATACCCCCATAGTCACCTATGTAAGTCACTAGAAAGATAGGCAACTAGATTGCCAGCGTGTAAACAATCACCAGGCGGGTACAGTCGACAGTCGGGTGGACCGTAATGAGCATGGTATCAAGATAGAAACCTATCAAGGGTATCGAAAGAAAGTGTTCCGGAAGACGAATGAGGACCTCGAATGAATTCTAGACCCATGAAGCTCCATGGAAAATGCGATCAACGTAATCCCAAGATAAGCCCTCTATATGCATTCCCCACTATGCTTGGTCTGGATTTGGCAGGGTTATCTCTACTACCTTTCCTTATGCGACCTCATGTTTAGCCCCTGAGTTAGAGTGGGGTCTCGAATAACTTTCACGATACTGGACTTTTGACACTCGCTAGCATAGACTCTTATTTTTGTTTTAGCAGTCTTGAAGAGTTTCCTCTCCAATCCTAAATCAAGGCTCTAGCCTAGACTAGTTGATGGACCCTACAAACATAAAGTCTAGTTGATTTTAATTAATCATTAATTTTAGTGGCTGTCTTAAGTCAAAGGGAACGAAAATTAAACCAGTGATGTTTTTCAGAGACGAAAGAGAAGAGCATATACTGAAACTGAAAACAAATTACTTCTTCACAAATTCAACTTTGCACATTCAAACTCTTTAACCAACTTTTCAAACTTTTTTTTTCTAAGATATGTTAACAAAAAACTCAAAAAAAGTTTTCACTCGACTATGAGATACTTATTGTCCTAAGTCAACATCCAAGAACTTATGAAAGCAATTTTTTCCTGATGATTAATGCAAACACCCAACTACTTAACAAAAACCAAGAAATGTTTTTTTTATTTTTTATTGTTTAATGCTTAAAAAGAAAAAAAGGAAAAATGACAACAAGTAAAGACCTAGAAAATACATCTGGGCTAAGAGAAAATCACAAAGAGTTACTGACAATAACACACAAGCTGATTGAAGCAGACTCTCACACTTGTCTAAAAACCCTATTACAGAAAATCAGAGGAAAAAACTTTTAATGAAAAAAATTGCTATGCTGTAATCAAACCTAATCTACACACTGCTATGACAGAGACCGATACTAGATCAAGAAAATCTCTGAGAGGTGTGACTCTTGACAGGGAAGAGGATGACTGCCTCTTCTAAAAAAAAAAATTCTCAACTGGTATGCTACTGACATTTCAACAACCAGCATATGTACGTGGGTTGTGCAAGGTCAGGGCATGTGTGCAGGTGTGCAAGCCCACTACAGGCCACGTGCACCTCGACAACTCCTCAAAAAATTGAAAAATAAGCAATCAAGCATTGACAGGGAGTACTGGTATTGAGAACCAGAATCCCTTGAAGACACAAAAACTTACTTTAACAGAAAAATATGTAAGGAAATTTTTTTAAAAGAAAGATAATCTGAGGTTATACCTAAGCTATAGACTGCAACTACAGAGACCAGAACTAGATCCAGAAAACCCCTGAGAAGGATCACTTCTGAAAGGGAAGAGGATGATTGCCTCTGTTTAAAAAAAAAAAAACAATTATGGACTCAAACACACTACTGATCCTTCAGCAGCCAACGTATGTGCATGGGATGTGTGAAGTCAGAGTGTGTGTATATGCGTGTAGGCCTTCTACAGGCCGTGTATGCCTCTGTAGCTTCCCGAAAAAGAAAAAATTGTCAAGCGAAGAAAGCAGGGAGTATTGGTATGGAAGACCAGAATCCCTACTAGCTCAGACTCTTGTAGAAACTCAGAAAAAAGGTAATAAAACAAATTTTAAAACACCCAAAAAGTATCACCAAAAAATCCTAGAGATTTCTCTAGTATGGTTGCGAATTCTGTTGTGGTGGGGAAATCCCCCTATGGACTAGCATTAAGGGTTCTTTAATGCATGTAGAAATGACCTAAAGTCCCCTACTTTTTACCATCATCCCAATCATAAACCCCATTATTCATATGTAAATATAAGGTTAAAAAGATCAAGTTATTGTACCTTAGTTTCCGTTTTTGATGTTGATCCTTTAACATTCGGTCGCTCCTTGACTGCAAATCTCCTCCCAAAGATGACCTTCATTCATAAATAGACAAACAAAGAACTCCAAACATGCATATGATCTATGAACTAATGGGTTAGAGATTCTCTCAAAATATAATCAATATTAAACATTTAAAACCTCATATGGCGTGACTGGAAAAGTACTTCTTTTATTAATCTCACAAGAGTAACTTACAATAGTGAGATTGGCCACCGCTCCTCGAATCTGGTCCTGGTCTCCTCTTCAACTGTGCTCCAACTGCTTTTGTATATGCTTCTCTTCACACAATGGTTGCAAAAGGTTGTGGCAAAGGGAATGCAAAATCAGGTAGAGTTTCTTTATAATTATTTTCCTCCTTCTAATGGGACCCCTACCCCTTATTTTATAGGCTAGAAAGGGCTAGGTATTTGGTTCAGTGACCGGATATGGGTGGTCAAACGATTTAGGTAACTTACCCAAAACTATGAGTTTCGTCTGCAACTTCCATTTTTCATTCTTGTGTAGGTATACGCGGGCTGTAGTGGGTCAGATAGTGTATACACGCGTGCAGTAGTGGAGCAGAGTGCGTGTGCCTTAAAAAAAGGTGTTTTTAAGAAGAGTTGTTCAATAGTGGCTTGGAAAAAATGGAAAATGAGATGGCTTGATGCTAGGTATGCATGTCTGGTGCAAATTAGGGTTATAACACCCACTCAAAATCATGATCATGTTATTCACCTAATTCCTAGGAGTATTCCTCCTAACACCAGGCCTTACAGATGCCCTTATGCCCAGAAGAGTGAATATGAGCATATGGTTGAAGAAAAGTTAGAGGTTGGCATTATTAGACGTAGCCAAAGTTCTTACTCTGCACCGGTGGTAATGGTACTCAATAAATATGGCTCATGGTGTATGTGTACAGATTATAGAGAGCTCAACAAGATCACTATTAAAGATAAGTTTCCCATTCCCGTCATTGATGAATTGTTAGATGAACTACATTGAGCAATCTATTTCACAAAGTTGGATCTCCATTTAGGGTATCATCGGATTAGAATGAAGGACGCATATATCCCAAAAACAACAGGATTCTAGTGTATTAGATACATTTACATGGAAAAATGATTCACTATGGTACAAATATCGCTTATATTTATGTAAGAACTCCCAACTCAAACAAAAGGTAATATTGGAATTGCACACCTCTCCGGTAGGAGGGAACTCGAGATTTTTGAAAACCTACCATAGGGTCAAGAAGGAATTTTTTTGGGATGGCCTTAAAATTGATGTTCAAAGGTTTGTGAAAGAATGTTTGGTTTTCCAACAAAATAAAGTGGAAACAATTAAGACCCTGGGTCTTTTACAACCATTAGCCATCCCAAGTCAACGTTTGGATGAGGTTTCCATGGATTTCATTATAGGGTTACTGAAGTATGAAGGAAAGAGTGTCATCATGGTGATTGTTTATAGATTGACCAAGTACACACACTTTTTTGCACTCTCTCATCTCTTCAAAGCTAGTACAATTTCCACCGCATTCATGGAGATAGTTCAAAAGATACATGGAAGCCCAAAGATTATTGTAAGTGACAGAGATCCCATCTTCACTGGACATTTTTGGACATAATTGTTTTCTTGTTTGGGTACTCAATTGGCTCATAGCTTATCCTATCATGCTCAATCTGATGGACAAACTGAGATAGTGAACAAATGTCTGGAAGAATAGCTTTGTTTCTTTGTCTATAAGAAACAAACACAATGGTTCAAATGGTTACCCTTGGCAGAATGGTGGTATAACACTTCCTTTCATACTACAAAAAAAATGACACCATTTATGACACTCTATGGATACCACCCTCCTTCCATCACTTCTTCTCTAAAATAAAAATCTAAGGTTCAAGTAGTGGAAGATCACATCGAGCATCAACAACAAGTTCTCCAAATCTTAAAGGACAACCTGACTATGGCACATAATCACATGAAACGACAACCAGATCAACATCGTAGTGAAATAATTTTTGAAGTAGGGGGTTTTGTGTTTTTAAGACAACAACCATACAAACAGATGTCCCTCAAGCAAGCTAAGAATGATAATAAATTATCACCAAAGTACTATGGCCTTTATAAGGTTTTGCAAAACATTGGTACTATGGCATACAAATTGGAGTTGCCTGCATCTTCATGAGTACACCTAGTTTTCCATGTTTCATGCTTAAATAAGGTTATAGGTGACAAGATCCTAGTTCAAACTATATTTCTAGAACTTTACGAGGAAGGAAAAATCATATTGGAGCTTGAAGATATCACTGACAAAAGAATTCGCCAGTTGAGGAATAGATCCATTTTAGAGTATCTCATTAAGTGGAGGAAACTACCTGTTGAAGATTCCACTTGGGAAGATGAGTCTTTTATACAGAAGCATCCAAAATTACTGAAACGTTGTGGAAAACACTTGTCTGAAGGAGAGGGGCATGTTAAGCCATAAATAGTGGCACATTACCCCTTAATTGGGGTATATTACATTAGTAATGTTATTTTATTTATGTCGGCTTGGGTCCATTAGTTGTAATTGTACCTCCTAGTATCCTATATATACCATGGAGACCTTTTCATTTGGAATCATCTTGTATTTGGAAATTTATGTGGTGTATAAGGAGGTTTCCCCCTCAAAGAGTCTTATTATCTGAAATTCTCTCTTTTTCAAGGCGTTGAGTACTTATTATGAGGTTTTTCTACGCTATCTTGATATTTGGTTCTTAACATTATTTCCACGAGTTCCTTATTTTAATCCATCTTTCTTTCCTTTAGTTCCTTATTTTCATCCATATTTCTTCCCATTTATGCTTGCATATTTATCAAATCAACATTTTTCACTGACCTATCATTCAATTAATTGATTTAGATATCCAATTTGGATAAATGGTTTTGTATCTCCTCATTTTCTTTATGAGTCACAAAGAAACTTTTTGGAGGTTTAATTGGTGAAGTAAATTTTGGATCTTTCTTTGGAGCCATGGAAAAAAGTTACTAGGTCCTAAGGACAAGGGAGCGTTGGGTGCTATAGATCTCTGATATACGTGTAGAGTCCAACAATAATACTTGGTCCAATATCTTAGGGAACTAATTAAGGAGGCGCAACCATTCCCTTAATTGTACTACTTGACTACCCAGGTACTAGAGAGTGGTATCCTCAAGTGTTGTTCTCGGTGTACTATAGCAACAAGATGGATGGATAACTTATCTATGGCTAGTTTCAGGTATACCTAGGGGACTTCCTATATACCCAAAGGTATGTGGAATTGAGATTTTGTCTACATGTATTGTCTAATGTGGTACTATTCAAAGTGGTACCAACATGGATTATAGGGGTTTCCAACTAGGTGAAACAATATGTTTCCAACCATGTGAAACCATGTTCATTTTTAGTGTGTATTCTTCCCCAACCTTAGTTTTACATACTTAACGCTAGATCACATGTTATTTAAATATGTTGGAACACATCTCTATTTTTTTTTTAAATGAGCTAGCTAACCATGGAAAATCTCTTAAAATCACCAGAAAATAACTTGCACAAAAACCCTAACTTCCACAAGAAATATATTATAAAATATAATAAGTCAAAATCCAAACATTTTTCCACATGTACTTCACTATGTCAACTCAAGATTCTGAAAATTTTAGAGTTTGAAAATTCATTGTAAAAAGGTTAGAAATAAAATGTCAAGATAATTGATTTCAGTATTAGTCACAAACCTTGTCTTCCATTGAATATATATCCAAACATATAGAGAACTAGAATCTCAAATTTTGATCACATATAATATGACATTTCTCCTCAGTCTCCACAAAATTTCACCATCTGAAACTTCCCAGAAAATTTTTTATAACAAAAATTCCAAGATGACTCATTTAAAACTGATTTTAGGATGAATCACAAACCCTATCTTCCACAAGATATATGTCTGAAACTATAATGAACCGGAACCTAAAATTTTTACTAGACATATTGAGATATTTATCCTGAGTAACCTCCAAATTTTTCTATCTGAAGTGTCTCATAAAATAAGTTATAATGAAAATTCCAATATGGCTCACTTGAAGCAGAAAAACCCTAGGATCAATGCTCTAATATGAAAAAACAGATGTTATGAACCAAGTTTCTTGAAAATGATAAAAATTCAATGACTATGGTCTGATTCAAGGGGGAAACATCCTTTTACAATATATCCAATTCAAAAGACAATCTATGATGATCCCAAGACTAGGTCTCCTTGGTGTGTGTGTGTGTGTATAGGAGAGAAACGAGGTACAATTAAAGGTTATATCCGACCTACTAATATAACAAAAAAAATAATAATGAATGCTTACTAGGGCCCCAAGGGTCTTAACAAACAATACATGGAATTAAAGAAAATAAAATCATGCAACAATCAACCATCAAGGATTAAGAGAAAAAATAATTGAATTTGGATGTATTGATCCCTTTTCAATGTGCAAATATTTTTCAAGGCTTCGAAAATCATATTGCCTTGTGTCCTCAACCTTATCTAATCAATGACCATTACAAAAGAGTCTCCGAAGAATTTTGTCATTGCCTATGCTTTGAGGAAAAAACAAATTTAAGGGTGGAGGACTTGTAGTATACCTAAAGTATATTACAATTATGAAATAATATAATAAATAAATATTATGTAATCTAAACATTAATATGTAATAATGATAAGTCAGGTCCCAGTGGGGTGTGATGACATTGGTAGATTAATTTTCTTCTTGACCTTTATTAAGATTAGGATCTTCTAGATGTTGTTTCCAATAATGAAATACAATAGTTTGTTATTCACCCACATCTCCAAGTGGAAGAGCCACTCATATTCATCATGCTCCTCTAGTTCTTCTAGCTAGACCTTTACAATGGGATAGTGTTATAACCCTAAATTTCTCTACATATGCATACCTGGCATTTGGCCCTCTTACTTGCATTTTTTGCCCAGCCGTCACTGAGTTGCTCTTCTTAAAAACTCATTTTTTGAATATGTACGTGCCCTACACCAATACTGACCACATACATACGCTTGCTGCACCACTACAACCCACGTACATACGCATGCTGCACCACTACAGCCTGCGTATACTTGCAAAAGTTGCAAAAAGCAAAAAGTTGCAAGGAATTCATTGAGATTATGGGCTATTGGGTAGTTTCCCAACTAATCCACCACCTATAGCCCGTCACCCAACCGAATAAACATCCTTTTGTCATATAAAATGAGGTGTTGGGGTCTCATTCCATATCTAGACATAAGAATAGTGAAACTCTACCCATTTCACATCCCCTCCTTGCCCCAAGCATTTGCAACCTTGTTGTGAGAATTGCCTTAGAATTCCTCATTTTTCCCCTTTTCCTCCATCAGAACCCTTTCATTTCCCAAGAATAAGGGTGAGAGGAGAAAGATACACAGAGGTGCACTTGGAGCTTGGTGAAGAGGATCCCAGACCAGGTTCATGGAGCAGTAGCCGACTTTGGTTGTAAGTGATCATTGTATTATCAATAAAAGAAGTACTTTTCCTGTCCCAAAACATGACGTGTCGAATTTTTTCATTTGATTTATGTTTTTATTCGAACATATAACCTTTATTGATATATAAAATTCATTCTTGTAGCTTTCTGTTTGTATTTTTTTGAATGCAGGTCAACCTTGGGAGGAGGTTTGCAGTTAGTGAAGCTATCAAGCATGAGAGGATCATCACTAGACGCGGAGTAGAGGTACAATTACCTGATCCTTCTCAATTTGTTTTTTGTGTATGAGTCTGGGATATGTTTGGGGTAGTTAGAGAAGTAGGAGACTTTTAAACAATTATTGATCTGCCTACATTGTAAGCCCTAGTATAGCCATAGGGAGGGTTTTTCCCTCTAGCAGAATTCGCGACCATACTGGGGAAGACTCTAAGGTTTTAGGGCATTTTTTGGGTGTTTGATTGGTTTTATACCTTTTGAGTTTCTTTTAAGTCTGTTGAGTCTTTTAAGGGAT
>JASDQU010099751.1:17399-28006 GCA_032191745.1 Picea mariana
TAGATGGGATTTTGGTCATTAAATATTTTATAAGGACGCCATTTATGACATTGAGGGTAGCTCTCAAGTAGAAGGGTTTGAGTTGTCATCGTCAGAGAACTGGTCTTCATACATGTATGATTTAGATGTTTGCTAGCCTAGTGATGATATGGTTACATATTTGGTCTGCCCCTTCGAGGATGACTTGTCGCATCATACTCACAATGATCTTCGATCATCCCTTGATATGTACCCTTTTGGGGATGCATATTTGTTCTATGAGGATTTTCAACCATTGTGATAAGATTTTGATAGACACCAGGTCATGGCCATCCTGGGGCACTTCGAGGTCCACATTACCAAACAAAAGTACTTTCATATTGAGACTTTTGGTGGGGATTTGCAGATAAAGAAGCGAAGTTTCCTAAGTCTGAGGGAGGATTTTTTCTCTAGACATGAGGTTGTACCTTACTGTTGGATTAGGCTATTTTGGGAACAATGCAACAGTTTTTGAGGATAATTGGAGTGCACGCCAGGAAATGAGGTGAAAGCAACATGCAAGAAGGCAAAGGAAGCAACACGTTGAGAATTAAGGAGAAGAAGTGCAGAGTCAAAGCAAGGAGTGGTTGGATTGAAAGACCAACCGCACGCAAGGAGTTACTATGTCGATAAACTAGGGTTAGGGTTTTGGGTTATGATGTAAAGGGTTTTTACCCACCTTTTGTAGTATAAATATGATGTATGGGGCAGATAGGAGGGGTCATTATCTTATCATATGTGGAGAAGTATCTTGGGAACCCTTTTTAGTTGGAGTCGCAGTACTAGTTTTTGGTTGGAGCTGTGGAGCTCGGATTGTATCAGTTTTGGAGACTCATGGAGTGTAACTAAGGGTTAGGTCGCAAGATGTGGAGCTTGGTGCGACACTGGTCAGCCTCACAGAGTATTACAAACTTTTGATGTAATACGCAGAGTGCATAACTTTGATGAAGAATAATAAAGAAGACATATATTTGTGGGCRTAGCTTAGGGGGGTGAACCACGGTAAAATATGATGTCTCTATGTGTGTGTCTCTTATGTGTTTCTTTTACATGCTTTATGTTGAATGAATGGATAATTGAATGCATCTTTTAGAKTTAATTTACATCACGCAGTAGATTAGACATGTTATTGATGAATATGATGGTAGAGTAGTAGATTTGATGAATGTTGAAGAAGAAATATAAGTAGGCCTAACATCCCCATGAGCACCATCCCTTCCATGTCTRCAAACAATTGGGTCATGCAGTYACCCATAAGACATCTCGGGTGAGACTGTGTTGCCTTCTAGTTTACCAGAGGGGCCGATGGTTTCTAGGGTTTTGTTGGAGAAATAAGGTAGAACCCGAGTCGACCCATACATCCATCAAATAGTTCTATTGTTGGGGCCCAAACTCAGAAGAACAACCTAGAAGGGATTTTATGGGAAGAACAATGAAGAAAATGCAGTGGTAGAAAGGGATGTTTTGGCCATGGAATCCTACTAAGCAGGAGATTGAACAATGGTTCGAGCCAAATCAGCTCAAGTTTGCTCAGAAATATAATAGAAGTTCCAAGTATACACCATGCCAATATTTACAGAGTTATGTGTTTACTGATTTTCATGAAGCATTTCTCTTTAATTTCCCAGAGTTGTTGCAAGAGTGGATATTGAGGTGGAAGGATACTCATCCCACCAATTGGATTAGACGAGTAGATTTGACTACTGAGAACATTGTGTGGCTGGAAAGGGTTAATAATAAATTCACGTGCGTTGTGGACTTCTGGTTAGACAATATTATTGTAGTGTTTATTACTGAATTTCCAATCGATACAACGAATTCATACACTGTTGCAGAGCATGAATTATTGAAGGGACCAAGAGGGAGGTACATCAGGTCACTTTACACGTCGATCAAGATCTTATTGCATGACAAAGGAGTGATGACAATGGAGTCAGACAACTAAATCACTCTACATGCATGGGGGAACTGGGGGAAGCATCAAGGGAGATTTGAGATATGGAGAGGGCTTTGGAGAGAGGCCAAAAGAAGGAAGCAATGGACTCCATTATGATGGATGAGAAACAAACCAAGGAGATATTGAGCAGAGCGGGAGTGAGGTGCGACAAACAACCCTACTAGTATAAGATCAACATGAAGAAGAGGGTAGTAGCTGAGAAGGAGAGCATGGACAGTGATGAAGAAGAGGTAGCTGATCTACGTGTGACAGAGGAGATTGAGGAAATATTGCACATCACATATGAGAGGAAAACTAGAGGTTAAGGGTCCGACGCATAAGAAGGCTCTCCATTCCATATCTGAATTAGTGTGGAACCCACAACCCCATGTGTGACTAATACATCCGAAGAAGAAAAAATGGTTAACTAGCAAGTGATTAGTGGTAGAAGGATTTTTACAGGATGAGGGTCCAATGGAAATTCAAGTAGAAGCATAAGTTTAGCTAGTAGCAGTCAGGTATATACGCCATGTGGAGGTGGTAGTACAACAAACTTCATAATGGCAGGATAAGATCCAACTATTAGGTCACCTGAGTTCCATGGAGAACGGTCAGAGGAACTAGAGAAGCATTTGTTTATCTGTGAGAATATTTGGACAACCAAGAAGATTACAGATGAAGATACAAAAGTTACATAGTTGACAATTACATCCAGAGTCCGCATGTTAGATTGGTATATGTTGGCACAGGGGCATACCCATGGTTCAACACTTCAACAATGCACCAACAAAACCCTAACTACCGACCCTTTTGGTGACACCTGTGAAGCAGTCGAAGTGTCACTTGAGGTAGAGGCAGGGGGGTTATAGGACGCATGTGTCTATAACAAAGCTGGGACAGATATATGTGATAGCAATACTTCACATAGTATTCTATTAACACTACAAGATGATATTCATTAACTCATTAGCTTCATTAACATCGTAGAACGAAACCCTAAGATAGATTGACGCAGTAACATTAAAGATTAAGTACTTCAACCACTTAGCACATAGCCATGATTTGGATCTAGCATTCATTCATAAATCACAAGTAAAGCACTAAGCAACATCAGATCTACCCGTCATACATAATAACAAAAAGCACTAAGCAGATAAATGACAAACACAACGTAGCACAAAGCACACCAAAGACACAAGATATACGTGGTTCACCCCAGTGTGGGGTTACATCCACCAACTGCTTCGTCTTCTTTATTATTTTTCAATGTCTTACATTCATCTTCTCCTATGCACTAAGCCACAGAGCCAAGCTTCTTAGAGGACATGAGATCTATGCACTGAGTGCCAAATCCTCCTTCCCAACACTAGGTATCAACACACATTTAACTTCTCTATCAAGCATAGAGCCTTGCATACACAAGTTGTTGCACAAAGAAACCCAAAACTAATTGCACTTACTTGTAAGATATTCCCTTCTTCTCTACTTCTACCATACATTCTTATCTATTTATACTTTTACTTTTCCTTACAAAAAGGCCTAAACATGGGTAAACCCATGGGCCCACATCCCATAACCCACTACAAAAATCCTAATGAACCCCTTGCGGGGTCCACATATCCTACAAAACAAGTGAGATCTGCGATCTCATCTCTGCCATGGTGCTCTATCTTTGATCCTTGCGTCGAAGTCCAAAAGGTGGTCCAAACCTGACCAAGATTTCCTCAAAACTTGGTTGAGGGCCAAAAAGCCCCCAACACTCACCTGTGACTCATCTCGAGTCACTCAGATCTGGGCAATTTCACTTCGAATGCCTTGAGATTCACTCGAGCTGCCTCAACTTGCTACTTCACCTGAGCCTCCTGCTTATTGAGTTCCTGGATTGTCTGCATTGTAGCAAGCCCTTCTGGGCGTTGTTTGACTGTCACAACCACATGGTCCAGTTGCGAGCCTTGTCCTTCAATTTCCTCAAACACCTTGCAGGCTTCATCTTGCACAGGTTTCAGCTTCTGCATGACTTCCATTACTCTACCCTGAATGGCAGTAATCTGTTGCTGGACTGTGTGTTGTTCCTGTGATATTTTCATTCTCTCAACTGCAGTGAGCAACTTCATCTGCGCCTGCATGGAGGATGCCTGTTGTTGCTCCTCATGTAACTATGCTTGCAGTTTCTTCAACTCTGGATGTTCTGTGAGGCATTCGTAAGTCTGTGCACTTCTATCACTCAACTGTTTTCACTATGAGGTGAGGCCCCTGATCCTTCCTACTGTGTTCTTGGAGGCTTCCTCTCTCTGGTCACGCACTTCCTGTGGGGTGCATGGTACTACTCGAATCTCCAAATCTGTTATCCTCGCTTGAAGCTCCTGGATGGCCTAAGCGAGATTCGCCACTTGAATCTCAATCGATTCTTGTTCCTCTTGTGCCAAGCCGGACACAAAGAGAAGTGATTTATTCACTTCTTATTTGACCGCAGTCTGCTCCGCGAGTAGCTGGTCCTTTTCTCTCTGTATCTTCACTTTTTCCTCCTCGAGCATCACTTGAAACTCATCTTTCTCATTTTCATAAGCGGTTACATAGTACTGCACAACTCGTAGTTACTTTAATACCTCCTCTTTCTCTTGTTTCAAGGCTTCTATAGCCTTCTCCTTTTCTTATTGGAATTTCTAAAATCAAGCCTCTGTCGCATCTGCAAGTCTTCTTAATTAGATAGGCTCATCCCATAATTCTGCAACCTGTGACGAAGAAGGCGCAGTGGGTACTGCGCGGCTCAAATGAATGGCTTGTTGTATTTCCTTTAGCTCCTTCTCGACCCTTTCATACAGCTCTTCCTGCTTTGCTCCATATCTCTGTAAGAGATCTTTAGATTCATCCTCCATCACTCCGTGGACTAGACTGACATCATCTTCTGTGAGCATGGCCTCCATCTGAGGCTTACTAGCACGCGTCTTCTTTCTTGCCGAGGGTTTCTTTGGGGAGAATTTTCTCTTCTGTGGTGTTACAGTAGGGGTTTTTTTTGGCGGTGTAGCTTTGCCTTCATCTTGTTTTTCTCCTTCAACCCCTCCTCCTTGTTCATGTGCGTCGTCTCCTCCTCTAGGTGAGCCAGATCCATTTCCTTCAGAGGCACTATCTTCCTCATCAATATCTATGTTCTGGACTTCCTCATTTTTCTTTTTATTCTTCGCACTGGACTGTCTAGGATGCTCAACCTGGATAACCAAGGGGATTCCTATGATGTCGGGATCAGAGAGTTCTGCATCATCAATCGGTACAAGGAACCCCTTTGGCCACTCCTTCGTGATATGCTCCATGTCATTTTCTATTATCTTGTAATATGATTACAACTCTTCCTTTCTTTCATCTCTGCGTGCAGTGATATATATAAAATGCCGATTTGCGTGGAACTTCGCAAAAGGTCGGTACTGGTGCAGGGTGCGCGGTTTCATGTGTGGAAATGCTTCGATGGAAACCTTCAATTGCTGATAATAGGCATGGAACACAACGTTTGACTGCCATTGCTTCGACATATCGTTGGTGTGCCACAAGGTAGAGAACCTAGTGACCAATGACTCTGATGGTTCTATCTCCGGAAAGGTGGCTCCTTCAGGCATTTTCCAAGTGACAAATGTGATCAATACAAGCAACCAACTGAACTGGAACTCGTATCCCTGATCCTGAGCTTCACGACAGTCTTTCTCGAGTTCTTTGACGAGGTAACTCGCCTAATTCATTTGCATACCCTCCACACATTTTCCTCCGAGGTCCACCACGAACCCGGTGACCTGTGTGGGGTGGTTTTTTCTTACGAGCTTGCCAGCTATGAGTTGGAAAGCGAGACACATTGAGCCATCCTGGATAGAGGCTACCTTGTATCCTCTCTTCCTTTTTCAACTTCTCCATATGCTTCCTTAATGCTCTGTGCGAGGGAGCGGTCTGAGGCCTTCCCTGGGTAAAATTGTTGAGGGTCAAGTCCCTTCATGCTTAATCCTGTAATCAAGTGGATCAACGTCGAATCCACAGTAATCCTCTGGTCGAGCCATAGGTATCTGCCATGGCAGCACAACAAGAGGATTTTAATGCAAGCGCTAACTTCTTGGTGTCGACCAAAATGAGGAATCTTCATCACGTTGAGCACAGTGGACCGCGCCAGCTACTTAATCCATGGCTGGGAGATAATGCGAGGCTTCTTCCCAGTTGACTTCGTCAAGTATCTGTGGGGCACTAGCATAGTGTATTTCTTTCTATCTCTAAGGTTGAAGTCGTTGTTCTTCAACATAGGGATCTGTCCCAAATGACTTCCCACTACGCGTATTCCCTTCGGAATGTATGCGGTGACTAGAGTGTACTCAAAGTCTCAGGGAATGTTGTTGCGGTTAACCAATCNAATCCTCTGGTCAAGCCATAGGTATCTGCCATGGAAGCACAACAAGAGGATTTTAATGCAAGCGCTAACTTCTTGGTGTCGACCAAAATGAGGAATCTTCATCACGTTGAGCACAGTGGACCGCGCCAGCTACTTAATCCATGGTTGGGAGATAATGCAAGGCTTCTTCCCAGTTGACTTCGTCAAGTATCTGTGGGGCACTAGCATAGTGTATTTCTTTCTATCTCTAAGGTTGAAGTCGTTGTTCTTCAACATAGGGATCTGTCCCAAATGACTTCCCACTACGCGTATTCCCTTCAGAATGTATGCGGTGACTAGAGTGTACTCAAAGTCTCAGGGAATGTTGTTGCGGTTAACCAATCTAGCCAAAGGCAGGATATACTCTGGTAAGATCGACAGGATCTTCTTCACATTATCTAGATCATTATGATGCTTACTTCATTGCTCGGTCGCGGGGTTGGTACGGCCTGAACGTTGTCCAGTCGAAGGGGAAGCTTGTAGTCCCCTAGTCGACGATGCCTGGATACCTTCAGACATAGCTCTATCAACCATAAGCTTGTTAAGAACCTCCTTGACAGACTTCTCTAACTCAGTGTGTTCGCCCAACATTCTCACTTTTAAAACAGGTAGGTTGGGGTAGGCGAACGAACATGTAGGGTAGGATTGTTGGGATTTTCAACAATGAGTTCAAAGGTGATATGAAGAGTAAATTCTAGAAAAATAGTTTTGAATTGATTAATAGAAAAAAATTGATGGAAGGACCATAGACTAGTGTCTCTCCATTGGTCATGGGGTCAACTAAGGCTCTTCTTTTAGAAGTTACAAGTCAAACTAAAATAATAGTTAGGGTTGACCACTTCAAACCCTACCAAATCATCATGGTAGCCCAACAAGTCTCAAGATGGTCAAGGGGGAGATTCTCCATTAGTAATCTCCATCAAGGGGAAGACTCTCCATTAGTAAGGCCTCAAGACACCCTCATAAGCTTCGATGTAGTCTCCCTTTTCACTAAAATCCCTTTATATGAAGCTATCCAAATTGTCAAAGAAGTCACTGATCCTGAAACAACTAACCTAGCTGAGGTATGCTTGTGCTCCACTTTCTTTAGTTACCAAGGAGAATTCTATGAACAAACTAGTGGTGTAGAAACGGGCTCCCCACTGTTCCCCATTGTTTCCAACCTTTTCATGGAAAATTTTGAAAAGAAATCCCTAGAATCATCCCCCCTAAAACCATTAAGGTGGAAAATATTTGTTGATGACACCAATGTTCTCTAGCCCCATGGGAAAGAAGAATTACATAATTTCTTTCAACACCTAAACAACATATCTGAAGAAATAAAATTCACAATGGAACTCGAAGAGAATGATAACATCCCATTTCTAGATGTTCTTATCAAGAGGAAAAGTAATGGGGATCTAGGACATGCGGTTTATAGAAAAAAGACCCACACTGAGAACTATCTCCATGCAAACTCCCATCACCACCCTAACCAGAAACTAGGTGTTTTAAAAACTTTAGCCACTAGAGCCATAAGAATCTCTGATGAAGCACACATAGATAAAGAAACAGATCACCTTACCAAGACTTTTAAGAACATAGTTTATAAACACAAAGACATTAAGAATGCAATAAACAGAGCCCTAGAAAAAACCCGCGGTAATCCCAACATCCCAAAAGACCAAAACCCTAATAGAGATGCTTGCCTTCCTTACATCCAAGGAGTGACCCATAGGATTGCAAGTCCTCAACAAAAAAGATATTAAGACCTCCTTCAAACCACTTGAAACCATCAGACATAGTATGAGATCCGTCAAAGACAAACTTGACCCTCACAAAGGCAAAGGAATCTACAAAATAGAGTGCTCATGCGGAAAATGCTACATCGGTGAAACTGGTCGCTCCTTCCAGATTAAGATAAAAGAGCATGGAGTTGACATTAAGAATGAACGCATCCACACCTCTGCCCTAGTTGAACACTCCCTTACAACAAGACACCATGTTCGCCTAGAAGACACCAAAATCCTCGCCAAAGAAAATCACCTCTTTAAATGACGTATTAGAGAAGCTATTGAAATCCGAAAACATCCTAGTAACCTAAACAGAGATAGTGGGTTAGAACTAAGCGAAAATTGGTTCCCTTTGATTCATAAAAACAATAATAATCATTGATAATTATTTATACAATCTAAATACTATAAATTAATTTATTAAACCTAGTTTCATCAATAACCCCACCTAATTAAAAATCACACCTGAATAAATAAATAAATAAATATATTAAAATAAACAATCTTATTAAAAAATATTAAAAAGATTATGAACATAAGCTCATAATTATAACAATACAAATTAAGATTAACCTAGTTTAAGATAGCTTAATAAGACTCTTTAATTAACTTAATACCTATAACTTATGAACATAATTGATTAAAATTAAAATTTAAAACCTTGAATTAATAAAAATTTAGAATAAACATCTACCTTAATAACATAATGGAAAACCCTAAAAAACTTAATAATTTACATAGTACCTAATAATTAAACCCTACTCTTAAATTAACATAATACCTAGAACATAGTTAATTAAAATTAAGAAAAAAAAACCTTGAATTAATAATAATTTAGAATAAACATTAAACCTAAAATAACAAAAATAGAAAACCCTAAAAAACTTAAATAAGAATTAAGTTTATTAAATAATTTTACTAAAAACCTAGCTGACACCTAAGTTTTCCCCCTCACTTCCAATATTTAATACCAACTCTTCTCATCATTTGAACCCAGGCTCAATGTCCCGACGATGGATCCTGATTTGGATCTGAAACTTCGACAGTCTATTGACAAAACTATGGCTAGTCCGATCAATACTGAAAATCCCAACCACATAAATCTCATTAATCAAGTCTCAAGATGGTCAAGGGGAAGATTCTCCACTAGTAATCCTCCAATGGCTTTGATAAATGGACCTATCAAGAAGAGAGAAATATGGCACACCACCAACACTTGAGAAGTAACACCACACTTGCAATCATTCCCGATCCAAGAGGATCCAAGAACGTTCATAGAGGTCTAGGAAGATCCAAAACGCTCATAGAGGTCTAAAGGATCCAGAAATGCTCAAAATTTGATGATATCAAATGCTCTCAAAAAGGGCATCATTGTGTAGACCTCAGCAATAGCTTTCCAACGGTGCAAAAATCGCCTCAAATAGAGCTTATATGAAAAATTTCTGGTTGGTCAAAGTTCAAGTCAAACAAGGAAAAAGTCAAAGTCAAAGGTGACACGTGTCACCATTGGAAGGGTGACACATGTCCTATTAGTATAGTAGGATGAAATCATGATGATGTTGGCAGGGTGACGTGCCAACACAACAATGTGTCACGTGTCACTCGGAAATGGACTTTTCAGGGGTCCATTTGGACCAATAAAAAAATGACACATGTCATCCATACGAATGACGTGGCATCTATACAATGAAATGGAAAGGTACAGTTGGCAGTGAGGTAGACTAGTAATAGACCGACACATGGCAATCTGTACGCACAGGTGGCAAACAAGTCAACAATGACATGGTAGAGGTCGTACAGTTCGACCAATGATCGACTGCCACATGGGCCAATCAAATGGCACCACGTGGCACCTCTCGAAAGCCCAAGTTGAGATGGGTATACAAATTTGTTATGGGCTCAATGAGATTCAAACCTATGACCTCCCATAGAATCTAGAGGAATATTCCAAATACCCAACCACTTGATACTTATTTTCTAACCATCATTGACCAATGTCCCACCACTTTCGGTTGGTTATAATCATGGAAGGAATTTCATTTAAGTTTGCACCAATAATTTTGGATGGTGGTTGGGGGCCCGCGCCCTATATAATGGGTACACATTCTAAGGTTTACACATCCTGAGATAGGCATAGATCTCAAGGTGATTGTAACGCCCCATATTTTGACCTTAGGTAGTTAGAACATTGTTGTTTACTAATCTTAATAATTCAAAGTTTAGCATTTGTTTGGAGTCAGTCAGACTTTGTTAGACATTGATATGTGTACCTCAAGACCTATTTGTATGTTACATGATATATGCTCGTGACAAAGATAGTTATTTGATTATTTAAACATGAAAATTAAAATGGGTAAGTTCGGTACATGTATACCAATTCAAGTTATGTTGTGAATGTATAATAGATGCAATGCATGATGTAAATAGGAATGCATTTCTTAATTGAGCGTCAATGCAAATATGTATTCTTATATAAATTTGG
>JASDQU010099751.1:48981-61297 GCA_032191745.1 Picea mariana
AATTGATGGATACTCATGGATCAATGGTTTTGTGAATCAATTTGATGAATAAATGGTCTCTTTATATCCTTGTGGTAGTTTGTTTGGAATTGATCCGAAAATTTTTAGATTCCAATCCTAATCTTTAAAAACCCATCTTAGCATATAACTTGATTAAGAATAATTCTTGATTGTATTGAGGTGATTTGTAGAAAAATGATGATGTGCTTATTATCCAAAATTTCATAAAATGATGATTAATTTGAAGATTAATGAGATAACACAACAAAAAATAAAAGAACTCAAATAAACAATATTTGATGACATATTTTACTTCATCTCCAAGTCCCCTTTAAACCAGTGTGACTGCTTCTCATAATTTTGAAATGTCAAATTACAATACAAAATGGACTTACAAAGCTAATTTTGAATTCACTCTCTAATTCCACTACTCAAACTCAAATATAGAGTTTACCATTAAATTCCTTGCGAAAATCTGAGATAAATGAGTATAAAGTCGACCATATTTTGAACTGGCTCAATTTTACCCTCTTTACATGCCAAACGATGCACTATGGTGCTCATTAATGACAATCTGGACTAAGACTTTCAAAGATAACATATTATCACAAAAATAACATCAGCATCATACTCCTCTCAAGAAAATGAGAAAAAATGAGTATAAACATGCCTATGTTTGAACAAAGTACCACATGACATGTAATTCTATGCAACACCAAAACTAGTATTCTTTTTGGCACGCAAAATGATGCATATATACCTCATACTCCATACCTTGCATTGGGATTCATGTCACCTCGGGATCTGTTCCTATCTCGGGATGTGTAAACCTTAAAATGTGTGCCCATTAAATAGGGCACAGACCCCCAACCACCATCTGAAATTCTTAGTGCAAACTTAAATGAAATTCCTTCCATGATTATAACCAACTGAAAGTGGTGGCACATTGGTTGGTTGTGGTTAGAAAATAAGTATCAAGTGGTTGGGTATTTGGAATATTCCTTTGGATTCTATGGGAGGTCGAAGGTTCGAATCTCGTCAAGCCCATAACAAGTTTTTATACCCAACTCAACTTGGGCTTCCGGGGGGGTGCCACGTGGCGCCATTTGATTGGTCGATGTGGGCGTCAGTCATTGGCCAAACTGTACAACCTCTACCACATCATTGTTGAATTGTCTGCCACCTGTGTGTATGGATTTCCATGTGTCAGTCTATTATTGGTCCACCTCACTGCCAACTGTACCTTGCCATGTCATTGTACAGATGCCACATCATCCATACGGATGACATGTGTCATTTTTTTATTGGTCCAAATGGACCCCTAAAAAGTCCATTTACAAGTGACATGGGGCACATTGTCATGCTGCCACATCACCCTACTGACATCATCATGATGTCATCCTACTGTACTAACAAGACATGTGTCACCCTTCCAATGGTGACACGTGCCACCTTTGACTTTGATTTTTGCCTTGTTTGACTTGAACTTTGACCAACCATAACTTTTGCATACAAGCTCCATTTGAGGCGATTTTTTCATCGTTGCAAATCTATTTCTGATATCTACGCAATTATGTCCTTTTCAAGAGCATTTGAGATGGTCAAATTTTGAGCATTTCTAGATCTTCGTGGACCTTTGTGAGCGTTTTAGATCCTCCTAGACCTCTGTGAGCGTTCCTGGATCCTCCTGGATCATGAATGATTGTAAGTGTGGTGTTACTTCTCAAGTGTTGGTGGTGTTCCCTCTTTCTCTCTTATGATAGGTCCATTTCTCAAAACCATTGGAGGATAACTAATGGAGAATCTTCCCCTTGACCATCTTGAGACTTGTTGGGCTACCATGATGATTTGGTAGGGTTTGAAGTGGTCAACCTTATCTACTATTTTAGTTTGACTTGTAACTTCTAAAAGAAGATCCTTAGTTGACCCTATGCCCAATGGAGAGACACTAGTCTATGGTCCTTCCATCAAAGAACTAGGGCCATTGTTTCTTGGCCAATTATTCCAGTAAAAAAACAGGCTAGTTCTTGGTAAAGCTCAATCAAATCACATACTTCAATTTGATAAATCACATAATTGACTACCAAAGACTATACAATATATTCTCTCAAAATACTTACACCTCCTCCTTGTGAATCCAGAAAAGCATTAGCTTCATGAAGCTTGAAGGTTCTCGTTGGTTTAAGGAGACAAAAAAACTCTCGTGAATGTCAAAGAGAGTGAGAGGCACTAGGTTTTTCCATGCTCCTTAATATTTACAATTCTTTGCTTCAATTCAAAATTCTTGGTGCATCACATTAACTCTCTGAAATCAAATCCCTGTGGCATGCAACCAACCTTAGCCAATCCAAGGGTCCAGATTTTATTTTTGTTCATTTTGTTTTCCTCCAACTCGGCATACCATTTATATGCTATATTTGGATGGAACATTTTATCTTCTCGCACCAATGACTTGACAATATCTCCCCATAAAGGTTCGAGCTCTCTTTTGCATGCCATCATTTTCTCCTATCGCAGTCTTTTATATGCTCCAAATATGATCAAATTCCTTCTATAATTTTAATCCCTTGTCTACAATTTCGACGCTGATACATCAACATATCTTTGTTTTAAAAGAACTTTATTGACATTAAAGACTTTGATCTCTTTATGACATCGAAATTGATAGAATAATGAGGTCACCTGTTGCCTTCAAAAAGAACTATTTGTATATCAAACTTAAGTTAATGGGGGCGACGCGGGGAAATACCTCGTCGAAGCTGCACAACCCATTGATTAATTGTTCAATTATCTAGTCAACATTGATTCATTGATTTATGGTCTATGAATCTAGTCAACTTGTTTTAAATAAATTATCTAATGAATAGATGGATAAGATTCATGAATTTTTTATTTACAATGCCTGAAACACTCTCATATTGATACATGTCGAATTACTTGTAAATAAGATCTCAAATTTGATACATGTATCATTACGTTGTAATGTGTTCCTCTTATAGAAATCGATGTTCTTCATCGCTTTATTAGTCACCTCATGACCGTCGGATCCATTAAACGACCATTGGTTCCCTTATGGTCGTCCACATGCACTTATGGTTGTTTGTCCTCTCGCTACTAGCAATGCATATTAGTCATTGAATCTGTTAGATGACCATTGGTGTCCTTTTGATTGTCCACATGCATTTCTGCTCATTTATCCTTTTGTTGTCAATGATACATTTTTCTTCTTGGACATGGAAAAAGGTTGCTAAAGATCTGCTAAAAAGGTTGTCGAATCCCAATATCACCGTCTTGTCTTGGTCTCTCATATCTAGAAATTGGATCAAGAGAGCTTGGTGGGATCTTACCTCAAGAACTCGGCAAGCTAGTTCAACTTAGGATCCTTGTAATCACTACTAGCGACTTCGTCACTAGGCAAATCTCTATATTTGGAACACCTTCGAACTGCACCAAATTAGAGGAACTGGATTTGTACAACAATCACCTAACAAGTACTTTACCTCCTATCATCGACCAACTTTATCAGACTCTCACTTTCCTTAGTGTGGATAAAAACACTACTAATGGCTCCATACCCCAAGCTATTGACAATCTCTCTGCTTTGACAACATTATACATGGGTAGAAATTCCCTCATCGGTACCATTCTTTATTCCATCACAAACCTCCTTAATATGCAAGCTCTCGATCTCAATGTCAATAAATTACAAGGCAACATTCCTAGGGAACTCAAACGAATGAACCAAAGCCTTACATATCTAGATCTCTCTATAACATGAAACAAAACTTTGAGGGGATGTGATATGTTGCATGAAGAAAAACCATGTGCAATAGATGAATTCTAAACCCTTTAACTATCTAATTTAAACAGATGAAATAGAGATGAAGTTCAGGAAACAAGAAGTACATACAAAGATAAGATCACAAAATTCAATCCGCCATCATTAGAATCTTTTTCATCAGAGTTCAGAACTTTTGCATTTGTATTTCTTCAAATTCAGAGAAATTACAATGAGGATCAAAATATCTATACTTCTTCCCTCTCTCCCCCATGAACACCTTCAAAATGGTCCAATATATAGATAAAATCCCTCACTAATCTAAAGAAGTCGAACTCCCCTGCTATCCTATGATTTTGGATCTAATTACATCAAAAAGAAGACAATTTGTAAACTACTTGCTAAAAATAGCAAATTCGTTTTGCTGGAAAGTAGGGGTCAAAGATAACATCATATCTCTTGAATCACAATAGTTGTTACAAAACGGGGAGAGGTTTTTGGAGATGAACTCATGCTTGAGAAAAACCTCTTCCAATTTTTTAAAATTCTAATCCTCTGGATCTATGCCCAAAAATGATGACTAAAACAGGAAAACATTAAATGCGAAATTCTGGAAAAATGGACCGGAAAGATTCATTCGAATCTATCAAAATACGAAACCTGTGTAAAAAATGAGAGAGGTTTTTTTATTGAGCTCATTATTGACAAAAATCTCTCTAGTTTTTTCCAAACTCCTCTCCAGTTTCTCAAGAAATGATCTTGAAGTTGACTGCAAAAAAAGTCATTTCCAGAACTTGCGTAGCGCACTTGATTTTTCTTAAAACACGTGCAAATTAAGTTGGCAGCAACTTTATGAAGAAATGTTTTGACCTCCAATGTGGTACACCAATCACTTCATGCTGTCTTTTTTATTCATATGTGACTACAACATTTGCGTAGCACTGGCTCACTATGCAAGTGTTGTGTATGCTTGTTTATCAGTCAAAACTGCAGTTGTTCAAGAGGTTGCCTCATACTATCATCATTGTTTGAATCAAAGGCACATGGAATTCAAAAAAAAAATTCTTATATCAATATGTTAAACCTTGTTAATTTCCTTCCTCCTTTAATCACCATTTAGGTTGAAACTGTAATGGCTCCTTTCCCCAAAAATGCAAAATTGTGAGTTTCCTCCCTTCATATTTGTGCTACTTCTGCAAGTAGCTCTAGTCTTCTTTTGCATTCATCATTAAATTTCATATTTTTCTTTAGATGCATGTTCTCCTTCCTCAATGTTAGGTTCTACACCTTCAAATTCTCCACTTTCCTAAACAAGGTTGCATTTCTCTTCAATTTTGACTGAGCATTAGAAAGGGCTGCAGAGGCATTGTCTATGGTTGGTTTGCATTCCTTGAAATGCTTCATGATCATGTCCTATGATATTCCCTTTTCTTCTCTGATTTGTCATAAATGAATGGATATCTTTGCAAGATGGATGTGAATCTGTGGCAGGAGGAGAAGTGCCCAAAACCCAACAAGTAAGTTTGCGCAGCAAACTAGCAGAGCTAGGGTTTGCTCAAAACAATATGAAAAACCTTGACTGAGTGAGAGGCAGGCTACCTAGCAAGCTATCAATGTGTGGTAATCAAACTTTAAAGATGGTTTATCATATTTGGTAACTAGATATGAGATGAGGAGCAGGGACATCTACACTAGGATTCAAGTAGCGAGGAACACATAACAACATTTGTGTGGCGCGAAACAGGATTTGTGTAGCAGGGGTTTTTGGAGCTTGCTCAAGAGCGAAGAAACCAGATTGCAGGTCTAGAATGCGTGTAGAGGGATGAAAGATGATGGAGAAGGGTGTAGGATTTGATATGGAGAGGTTTTGAGAGGGAATAGTACCCGCTTGAAGTTAATTAAATACCCTTCATATCATTTAAGTGACTTGCGCGGCGTGCCCAAATTTTGATTCTTCCAAGGTACAAATGACACAAAGAACCATCAAGCACTTGCACTAACTTCATTACATGTGATCATGTTCATTAACCTTCTTTGACGAGACCTCCCTCCCAAACTTATGACTTAATTATGACAAATCATTTCCCTTATATGAAGTCATTTTAGACTCAAAACAAGGACCCTTACAAAATCTTTCATGATGACAAACCACCCATGGACCTTCTAATGACTCCTTCACCTTCATAATATGTGATGATATATACAAACCATTGACTCAAACTTGTGATTTTGACTCTTATTCTAACATGCATCTTATCCTTCATTTGATCAATGACCTAAGGCCTTTGAATCACCCCATGAAACAAAACACACACACACCGAGACTCAATTAGGAAAGCCTCAGTCTTCCCAAGACCAAGGTATGACTTTACAAACTCTGAATAAGCTCCCAACTTTACTCAAAAATAAAGTTGCTAACATTTTTCTCCAATGGGGATGATATCCTTCCTGTGAGGTAGCAAAGAACAACATACCATGTGCCTTATCCATTGGGTTGATCCAAAACCATGTCTACAACCTGTTTCAATCTTAAACCAAGAAAATTGCAAACTGAAATCTGAAGTTGAAAATGCAAACTGTTGAAAGAGATGCTCAAAATACTAATCTTATTCAAACTGCTACCTATATTAAGCTAATCTCTAAGTTATTTGATTAGGTGAAATCAAAAATCCAGTGTAACCATGCAAGTGTCATGTCCACGAGTTGAATTCCTTGTGTATCTTTGATCAACAGTGAAAGGGAAACCTTCTTAATGGAAACTCATCGAAAAACTTAGAAACAAATTCAATATTGACAAAATTTAAAAACTTAGGGTCATTCGTTGATTCCAAACATGCTACAAAAGAATATTGAAAAGAAATAAAACTGATTTCAGGAGATTGCACAAGACTGTCATCCTGTATCAACCCTCCAACTACATTCTTGCTTCCATAAATCTCAAACTGATGGTTGTCATGAAAGGGATAAAGATCTGTATTAAATTGCTACAATGAAACCCCCGTTGGCAAGGAGGACAAGGCTGATTCGGACAACAACTCATCATCATCTGCGTTTTCATATTCATCCTCGACCAATGGTTGCAATTTTGAACTGATAAAACCTTCCATATAACAAGCAACAGGGTCATCAAACACATGAGAAGATTGTTGCAATTTCTTGTCAATTTTTTCTAGTCAATCAGTGTGATTTTGCATAAGCACACATTCCTCTGCTTCAGTGATGATCTTAAAATTTTCTTTCAACAATTTAAATGAAGCAATGCATAAAGGTAAAGAATTTCCTTCAGTTGATTCAATACTTTCTTCATATTCTTCTTTGTAACTGTGATATGTAGGTTGATTGCTCTCATTAGACTGTTGAAAAGGAACATTTTCTGATAGAGAACATGAAGTTGGTTGATCTATAAATTCAACATCATAATCATCATCATATTCATCATATATATACATAACAACAACATTTGTAGTGTCATCTAACAAGAAAAAGATTCGGACATCAACCTACTCTTGGCTGATTTGCAAATTCATTTCCTTGTCTGTCTACAAATGAATACATAAAACAATCAGCTCCATGCTTATCATGAGATGGATCAAAAGCTAAATTAACACCTTCTTTTTCAACAAGTGGAATATAATCCTCTGCAAAATCATCAACATTTAAAACTTCAAGAGAATGCACGATATTATTAACTGCTCAAGATTCAAATCAACTGCTTTTTGTTCATATTCACTGTCATGTTCCTTAGCATCCAACTCATCATTTTGAATCTATTCACATGCTTGAATATTGTGTTGAATCTCCTAAGCATCATTAAAAATTTGTTGTAAGGACTTAGATCTTCTTTCCATTAGAAGGAAAGACAAATCTAGATGAAAGGTTGTTGCATAATGGAGCATGGCAATAGCTTCAACAGGTTGAATTTATTTGGGCAAGTTGTAATAAATACTAGAAAACCTCCTACTGAATGTAGAAATTGTTTCACTTCTCTGCCTTTTCATGGCATAAAACTATGTAAGATGTAGATCTAAATATTTCCTCTTGCCCCAAAATTTCAAAAAGACATTCTTCAATTCCTCCCATGAGCAAATTGTCTCTGGCTGCAAGTGTTTAAACCAATCTTTGGTATCCCCTTTCAAGGATTGAGAGAAGGCCCTCATAGAAACATCGTCGTGATCAATCTCAAACAAATCTATAAAATGTTCAAAATCTTGGATGTGCTTTTCAACAGAAAGGTTATCGGGTTCTCCACCGAACTTAGGCAGGTATTTGTAGTGATTTGGAGGAAAATCATGAATAATAGAAGGCAATTTTAAAGGTTTGTATCTATCTGATATCTTAGAGGGCATGGGATTAAGTATAGGAGGTGAGATATCAACCTTGATTTCATGAGGCTCATCAACTTGGCTATGGTCATCACATGGCTAAGATGGAATATTTTGATCAAAATCAGTGATACAATGAGGAAATATATGTACAACTTTAAGAGAAGGATATACAAGTGCAAGATTCTCGTGATCATCATTTGAATGCAGCAGGTAAAAAAAAAATTGTTTAGCATGTTCAGGAAAGGACAAAAGGTAATTAATAACAAAAAATATTGTGTCTTGAAAAAAATTCAACTCTAGGTAGTTGTTTTTTCCCATGATGTCATTTCATACCTCTGTCAATGGATCTCGTCCTTTAGTGGAGTCTCTGAATCACATTTGAAGCTTGGTTGGAGTCGCTAGGTGAATGATACAACCGCCTTCCATTTGACCTTTTTTCACCATCAGAGGTCAAATATGATCTTTTTCATTTTATCCCAGGGAAGATTTCACCTTCGTTCCCCGACAACGACGCCAAAATGTTAACACTACGAAAATTGCCCTGGTTGTGGAGGAGAGTCACAGAGGTAACCACAAACCAACTTACAAGCTAGAAGATAGCCCTTCCAACCCAAAGAGGGCTCTCTCTTTCTAGCTCAGTCAAGAAGGGCAGGCTATCTAATTAGTACAATGGCTAGATCATTGATGAGGATAGGGTCGAAAATGGTGTTTGATTAGGGAAGAGGAAGAAGACCATTGGGCATGGATTCAACCCCTGAAAATGAATGAAAATAATGACTGGTAGGTAGAACTCTTCAGAGGAGCAAAGGCTAAATAGTTGATGGACTTTCAACTTTAAATTTATTGTGTAGGGTGAAAGAAAGAAGAAAACATATAACAGAATCAAAGCACCATGAGAGATGAATTTTGACCTAGTTAAGAAAAGAAAACATAGACTAAATTGCTTGAGTCTAAAGCACCATTAGATGAATTTTAAACCCTTTAATTATCCAATTTAAACAAATGAAATAGAGATGAAGTTCAGGAAACAAGAAGTACATACAAAGATAAGATCACAAACTTCATACCACTATCATTATAATCTTTTTCATCAAGAGTTCAGGACTTATGCATTTGTATTTCTTTAAATTCAGAGAAATTACAATGAGGATCAAAATATCTATACTTCTGCCCACTCTCCCCCCTGAACACCTTCAAAATGATCCAATATATAGATAAACACCCTCACTAAGATAAATAAGTCGAACTCCCCTCATATCCTATGAATTTGGATCTGATTACATAAAAAAAGAAGACAATTTGTAAACTACTTGCTAAAAATAGCAAATTCGTTTTGCTGGAAAATATGGGTCAAAGATAACATCATATCTCTCAAATCACAATAGTTTTTACAAAACGAGGAAAGGTTTTTAGAGATAAACCCGTGCTTGAGAAAAAACTCTTCCAGTTTTTGAAAATTCTTCTCCATATTATCGGGATCCGCACCCAAAATGATGACTAAAACAGGAAAACATTAAATGCAAAATTCTAGAAAAATGGACCGTAAAGATTCATTCGAATCTCTCAAACTATGAAACCTATGTAAAAATGAGAGAGGTTTTTTTTATTGAGCTCATTCTTGACAAAAAACTCTCAGTTTTTTTCCAAAATCCTCTCCAATTTCTCAGGAAATGATCTTGAAGTTGATTGCAAAAACAATCATTTCCAGAATTTGTGTAACAAATTTGCGTAGCGCACTTGATTTTTCTTGAAACACGTGCAAATTAAGGTGGAAGCAACTTGATGAAGACCTATTTTGACCTCCAATGTGGTACACCAATCACTTCATGCTGCCTTTTTCATTCATATGTGACTACAACATTTGTGTAGCGCTGGCTCGCTACGCAAGTGTTGTGTATGCATGTTTATCAGTCAAAACTGCAGCTGCTCAAGAGGTTGCCTCATACTATCATCATTGTTTGAATCAGAAGCACAGGGACTTCAAAAATATATTTCTTATAGCAATATGTTAAACCTTGCTAATTTCCTTCCTCCTTTAATCACCATTTAGGTTGCAGTTGTAATGGCTTCTTTCCCCAAAAATGCAAAATTATGAGTTTCCTCCCTTCATATTTGTGCTACTTCTGCAAGTATCTCTAGTCTTATTTTGGCTTCATCATTCAATTGCATATTTTTCTTTAGATGCATGTTCTCCTTCATCAATGTTAGGTTTTTCACCTTCAAATTCCCCACTTGCCTAAACAAGGTTGCATTTCTCTTCAATTTTCACTGAGCATTAGAAAGGGTTGCACACGCATTGTCTATGGCTAATTTGCATTCCTTGAAATGCTTCATGATCCTATCCTTTGATATTCCTTTTTCTTCCCTGAGTTGTCATAATTGAATGAATATCTCTGCAATATGGATGTGAATCTGTGGCAGGTGGAGAAGTGCTCAAAACCTAACAGATAAGTTTCCATAGCAAACTAGCAAAGCTAGGGTTTGCTCAAAACAGTATGAAAAACCTTGATTTTAGTGAGAGGCAGGCTACCTGGAAAGCTATCAATGCATGGATAATCAAACTTTAAAGGTGGTTTATCACAACTGGTGATTGGATATGAGATGAGGAGCGGGGACATCTGCACTAGGATTTGTGTAGCGAGGAAAATATAACAACAAATGTGTAGCACAAAATAGGATTTACATAGCAGGGGTTTTGGGAGCTTGCTCAAGAGGGAAGAAATGAACTTGCAGGTCTAGAATGCATGCAGAGGGATGAAATATGATGGAGAAGGGTGTAGGATTTTATATGGAGAGGTTTTGAGAGGGGATAATACCCATTTAAAGTGAAAAGACCCTTCATATCATTTAAGTGACTTGCGCAACGCACCCAACTTTTGATTCTTCCAAGGTACAGATGGCATAAAGAACCATCAAGCACTTGCACTAACTTCATCACATGTGATCATACTCATTAACATGCTTTTACAAGACCTCCCTCCTAAACTAATGACTTAATTATGACATATCATTTCCCTTATATGAAGTCATTTTAGACTCAAAACAAGGACCCTTCCAAAATATTTCATGATGACAAACCGCCCATAGACCTTCTAATGACTCCTTCACCTTTATAATATGTGATGACATATACAAATCATTGACTAAGACTTGTGATTTTGACTCTTATTCTGACATGCATCTTATCCTTAATTTGATCAATGACCTAAGGCCTTTGAATCACTCCATGAAACATAACACACACACACACACACCGAGACTCAATTAAGAAAGCCTTGGTCTTCCCAAGACCAAGGTATGACTTTACAAACTCTGAACAAACTCCCAACTTTACTAAAAAATAAAGATGCTAACAGTCATGACAAAGGAAAGTTTGGAGTGATGTGATATGTCGCGACTGTTAACGCTCTGTAAATTCCCAGAGGTTGTCAGAGTAGAAGAAATTTACAAGAGGTAACTTTATCCAACCACTTCGAAACTGGAATCTAGCCCTACCAGCTTCAGAGAGGGATCTCTCTATATGATTTAGCTATGTTTTAACTTTAAAATATTAGGCTAGTTAAATAAAATAAGATTGAATGGTTTGTTGTTGTTTTTGTTAAGTTGGCTGAAAAGGTTTTTACGCCTGCGTTGGGCTATGGGGTCTGTGTTATAAAGATAGAGGTCTAAATAGAAATTAAGAGAATCTTTTCACAGGGCAAGATAATGCATTCATTGGATTCTTTAGCAGTAAAATGATGAATAGTAGAAAATATGAGAATATCAATTAAAGTAAAGAAGCATTTAAGAATTTCTTCACTGTAATATCAGAAAGATAAACATTTAGATCTTTCAAAGCCGGAAACGGGGTATACAAAGATAAATCCTACAACATGCGCTACTTTTAAAAGATTAGACTAGAAAACAATATGATAACTGAGGGAGAAAAACATTTAACATAGAAAAGAAAACATCACCAATGAATAACATGCGAGAATCCTGTGAAACGTCCCTTTGTATTACTGGAAGATCTCTTGATAAAAATTACAGTCTTTCTATCTTACAGGGTGTAAAGATCAACCCTTGGTACTTCGGAGTTTGAAGTATTTATAATCAAAAATTACATACGATCATGTCATTAAAGATCAGGATGTGGCAGTTCTAAATTTAGTTAACTAACTCAACAAAATACAAAAATTCAGAAACTGTTTGATGATGTGTTGAAATCTTCATG
>JASDQU010099751.1:61365-74236 GCA_032191745.1 Picea mariana
TCTAGGGCCCAATGCCCTCCTCCAAGATGCAAAATGATCCTCCTCCTAAGTAGGGTGTTCTCTTAGCGAGTAACCATCTCCATGTCAAGAAACCACTAAGTAAGCTATCTCCAATGTGAAAATCAATCATGGAACATCAAGGGGTTAAACATACACCATGTACCCCAAATATCATGAAGCACCCTGAAGCATGGTGTAAACACTTTTAGAGTCACCCTGAAAACTAACATTACATACTATTTCACTGTAGTAATATATTTCTAACTTGAAGTTTTATTTTACATTAATATTATATTTTTCTCAAAAACATACTAAGCAATATATATATATATATATATATTTTTAATATCAAACTAATAAACTTAAGATTAAATATATGAAATAAACATATTTACAATTTTGATAAAGGTTTCAACGTTATAAGTTTTATTCAAGACATTATAATAGTGATATGTGACAACCTAAATCAATCTTCTTCCATTATCATTGCATCCTACATTTATAGTCTTTTCAGGGTGAATAAACTTAATGAGTTTCTAGTCAATTTAAAGTATGGTAGGTGTTAACACTTGGTATTTTCTTTGGGATGTATCAAAGAAACCCCAAGGTAACTATTTCAACCAACTTTAGATTGTATTATGACCTATACAATCAGAGAGGGCTCTCTCAAAAATCAAAAGGCTTTCACACTCAAGAATTATACAATAATAACACTCAAAGTTCAGATTCCGATATAAGATAGGTTTTTTTTTTTGTTTTAAAGAGATGGTAGGACAAGCAAGAGAAAAATTACCATTGGGCAATGGAGTCAACCCCTGGAAACAATGACTAGTAGGCATAACTTTCCAGAGGAACAAAGGCAAAATTAGGTGATGAACTTTTAGTTTTGAGTTTGATTGTGTAGGGTAGAAGAGGAAACTAAACATATAACATAATCAGACCACCATGAAATATGAATTATGACCTAGTTAAGAATAGAAACACAGTTTAAATCACTTGAGTCTAAGCACCATTGGATGAATTCTAGACCCTTTAATTATCCAATTTAAACAAAAAAAAATGAAGATGAAATTAAGGACACAAGAAGTACATACAAAGATAAGAGTACATACTTCATACCACCACCATTAGAATCTTTTTCATAAAAAGTTTAGGACTTTTGCATTTGTATTTCGTTCATATTCAAAGAATATTACAATAAGGATCAAAATGACTATAATTTATGCCCAATCGCCCCCCTTTTTCACCTTCAAATTGCTCAAATATATAGATACATATCATATTCTAGCCTAAGGAGGTTGAAATCCATCTTTGCCAAAAATAGAGAGTTGTTACAATAGCTTAAGAAAGAATATTTGTCAAAATATGCTCATATCCTACTATCTAGGGTTTGATTTTTGACCAACTAAAAATGAGCCAACTGAAGAGAAAATCATGGGATCTGATAGGATAGTATCCAAGATTCAATATCCATATCAATTTTGGATCCACCTTTCTGATTTGGAGGACCATCAAGTCGAATTTCAAAGATTATAGAACTCTGTCAACAAATCTGGCTTGGTAAATTTATGGAAAATAGGCCTCAAAGATCATTTCATATCTTCAAATAACAATACATGTGTAACAACTAAAAGAGGTTTTTGTTATTGGGTCCATTCTTGAAAAAAACATCTTTAAAAAAAATAAAAATTATTCTCCGAATCCTCGAAATATGCACCCAAAGATGATGACTAAAACATGAAAACATTAAATGTTAAATATGGAAAAATGGACCATAAAGATTCATTGGAATATCTTAAACTATGACACCTATGTAAAAAGTGAGAGAGGTTTTTGTTATTGAGCTCATGCTTGAAAAAAAATCTCTGGGTTTTTCCAAAATCCTCTCCAGTTGTTTGTAATGTGATCTTGAAGTTGACTGTAAAAACAATCATTCTCGTAACTTGCGTAGCGTGCCCTACAAAATTTGCGTAACACACTTGATTTTTCTTGAAACCTGTGAAACTTTTGGTGGTAGCATATTTTTGGAGACCTGTACTTACTTCAAAACTATATTCTCATCACCTCCCACTATTCTTTCTAATCATGTGTGCCTACAACATTTGCGTAGAAAATTTGGGCAGTTGTTGTGCAAGTGCTACCTACAACATTTGTGTAGCAAACTCCATCTTGTTGTAACTCATGCAGAACCATGTGGCATCAAATGATTGGGAACCTGTATATACTTCAAAAATCATATGCCTTTCACTTCATGCTGTCCTTTTTAATCATATGAGTCTACAACATTTGTGTAACGAAAACTTGCTACACAAATGTTGTGTATGATAGTTTATCAGTTAGAACAACAACTGTGCCCATAAAATGTTTTATGTTGTGACCCTTGTGAAAACCATTCTCTAACATCAAATGCATTCTTCCTATAACTTCTATGACATAAACAAAAACTTGGGATGACCTCTTACCCCTTTGATTCCTTGTCTTTCATGATGGTGTATTATGAAATAGACACAAAAACCCTTTGACTCAGACATATAACTTGTCTCTCTTTTGACATCATATTATCCTTCATTTGATCAATGACCTAAGGCCTTTGAATCACCCCATGAAATAGAACACACACACACACCAAGACTCAATTAGGAATGCCTTGGTCTTCCCAAGACCAAGGTATGACTTTACAAACTCTGAACAAACTCCCAACTTTACTAAAAAATAAAGATGCTAACATTTGGCTACAATGGGGATGTTATCCTCCCTGTGGGATATCAAAGAACAATAGACCATGTGCCTTATCCGTTGGGATGATCCAAAACCCTGTCTGCAACCTGTTTCAATCCTCAACAAGGCAAACTGCAAACTGAAATATGAAGTTGAAAATGCAAACTGTTGAAATAGATGCTCAAAATATTGAGATTATTCAAACTACTACCTATACTAAGCTATTATTTGAGCTATTTGATTAGGTGAAAAAAAAAATCTAGTGAAACCATATAAGCACCTTATCATCTATTCCACCTCCTTGCTTACACTCCTTCAGAGGAAAAATAAGAAGCCTACTTAACAACAACTCCAATGAAAACTTGCAAATAGATTCAACTTTGACAAAATTCAAAAACTCAGGCCCACTTGCTGACTACAAGAAAGATGTAAAAGGATCCTTAAATGAATACAGAAGACAATCATACTGTATCAACCTTTCAACTACATCTTTGCTTTCATGCAATTTCAACTGTTGACTGTCATAAAAGGATTGGAAATATGCATTGGACTGTTGTAATAAAACATCTTTTGGCAACAAGGATATAGATGATTTTGACATTAAATCATGATCATATTCACTTCCAACCTTACAACTGATCATAGGTTGCAAATTGTGACTGTTGAAACCCTTCATATAATCAGCTATTGGGTCATGAAAAACAAAAGTTTATTGTTGCAATTAGTTGTTAATTTTCCCCATTGAGTCTAGATGAATTTGCATCAACCCATACTTCTTTGCTTCTTTGAAATTTTCTCTCAACAATTTAAACAAAGCAAAGCTTAAAGGAAGAAAAATTTCATTAGCAAATTTACTATTTTCCTCATGTTCATTGTTATTACAAAAATATAAGGGATGAATGTTTTCATTTGACTGTTGACAAGGAACATTTTCTGATAACAAACATACAACTGGTTGCAAATATGAACTGATGAGATTCTCCATATACAAAGCCATGATATCATTTTCTAATAAAGAACATCCATCTTGTTGTTCTAAAAAGCCAACCTCATAGTCATAATTGTACTCATCATATCTTGGTTCGCCAAAAATCTATGTAATGTCATCAAACATGAAAATTGAGGCAATGACTTGTTCTTCTGCAGGCTGATCTGTAAATTCACTTTCATGGTTGTCTTCAAGTGCATACATAAAACAATTAGTCTCTTGCTCATGATGACATGGATCCAAATTCAAATCATTATCAAAACAATTTAGGACAACAACTTTCTCTTCATGTTGCTCATCATTCTTTGTAAACACATCCTCATGACATCCTTCAATAAAACTTATGACATGATCAACATCCTGCATATTATGCAATCTCTGGTTCCTCGAATTTCAACTCCTCATCCAAAATATGATTTTGTAGCTTCTAATTACATGTTTCAATATTTTCTGCAACTTCTGAGCATTATTGAACATCTGCTGCAAATACGTAGACTTCCTCTCCATCATAAGAAAACATAAATTTGATTGAAAGGTACTTACATAATGGATCATGGCAACAACTTCAGGAGATTGGACTTCTTTAGGAATCTTGTAATACAAGCTGGAAAATATTCTATTAAACATGGAGATAGTTTCATCCTTATGTCTTTCCATGGCATGAAACTCAGAAATATATTGATTCTGTGATTTCCTCTAACCCCATAATTTTAGAAAAGCATCCTTCAATTCTTCCCACGAACTGATGGATTCAGGCTGAAATTGTCTAAACCACTCCTTGGCATCTCCTTGCAAATATTGATAAAATAGTATCATACACACATCATCATGATCAAACTCAAAAAGATCAATGAAATGCTCAAAATCATGGACATATTTCTTAGCTGTGAGGGTATCAGGTTCTCCAACGAACACAGGTAGGTACTTATATTGCTTTGGAGGAAAATTATGAAGGATGTGAGGTAATTTTAAAGGTTTGTATCTCTACTGAATCTTGGAGGGTGTTGGATCAAGTACATGAGGTGAGATATCATCCTTGATTTCATGAGGCTCATCAACTTGGCTATGGTCATCACATGGCTCAAATGGAATATTTTGATCAAAATCAATGATACAATGAGGAGATATATGTACAAATTTAAGAGAAGGATATACAAGTGAAAAATTCTCATGATCATCATTTGAATGCAACATGTAAAGAAAAAATTGTTTAGCATGTTCAGGAAAGGACAAAATGTAATTAATTACAAAAAATATTATGTCTTGGAGAAAAATCAACTTTAGGTACTTGTTTTTTCCCATGATGTCCTTTCATACCTCTGTCAATGGATCCTGTCCTCCAGTGGAGTCTCTAAATCACATTTGAAGCTTGATTGGAGTCATTGGGTGAATGGTACAACCACCTTCTGTTTGACCTATGTTCACCATCATAAGTCAAATATGATCTTTGTCATTTTATCCCAGGGAAGATTTCACCTTCGTTCCCCAAAAAGGGTGCCAAAATGTTAACACTTGGTATTTTCTTTGGGATGTATCAAAGAAACCCCAAGGCAATTATTTCAACCAACTTTAGATTGTATTCTGACCTATATAATCAGAGAGGGCTCTCTCAAAAATCAAAAGGCTTTCACACTCAAGAATTATACAATAATAACACTCAAAGGTTGAATTCTGATATAAGATAGGTTTTATTTTTATTTTAAAGAGATGGTAGGACAAGCAACAGAAAAAGTACCATAGGGCAATGGAGTCAACCCCTGAAAACGAATGAAAACAATGACTAGTAGGTAGAACTTTCCAAAGAAACAAAGGCTAAATTAGGTGATGAAATTTCAGTTTTGAGTTTGGTTGTGTAGGTTGGAAGAGGAAACGAAACATATAACAGAATCAGAGCACCATGAAAGATGAATTTTGACCTAGTTAAGAAGAGAAACAAAGTTTAAATCACTTGAGTCTGAGCACCATTGGATGAACTCTAGACCCTTTAATTATCCAATTTAAATAGAAGAAAATGAAGATGAAAGTAAGGACACAAGAAGTACATACAAATTTAAGAGTACAGACTTCATACCACCACCATTAGAATATTTTTCATAAAAAGTTCAGGACTTTTGCATTTGTATTTCGTTCAAATTCAGAGAATATTACAATAAGGATCAAAATGACTATACTTTATGCCCAATCGCCCCTTTTTTTCACCTTCAAAGTGCTCAAATATATAGATAAATATCATATTCTATCCTAAGGATGTCGAAATCCATCTTTTCCAAAAATAGAGAGTTGTTACAATAGTTCAGGAAAGAATATTTGTCAAAAATCTGCTCATATCCTACTATCTAGGGTTTGATTTTTGACCAACTAAAAATGTGCCAAATGAAGAGAAAATCATGGGATCTGATAGGAGAGTATCCAAGCTTCAATATACATATCAATTTTGGATCCACCTTGCTGAGTTGGAGGACCATCAAGTCGAATTTCAAAGATTCTAGAACTCTGTCAACAAATCTGGCTTGGCGAATTTCTGTAAAATAGGCCTAAAATATCATTTCATATATTCCAAATAATAACACCTATGTAAAAAATAAAATAGGTTTTTGTTATTGTGTCCGTGATTGAAAAAAACCTCTTTTGGTTTTTAAAAATTCTTCTCCAGATCCTCAGAATATGCGCCCAAAGATGATGACTAAAACAGGAAAACATTAAATGATAAAATCTGGAAAAATGGACCGTAAAGATCCATTTTAATCTCTCAAACTATGACACCTCTGTAAAACGTGAGAGAGGTTTTTTTAATTGAGCTCGTTATTGACAAAAAAATATCTGTTTTTTTCCAAACTCCTCTCCAGTTGTTTGGAATACGATCTTGAATTTGACTGCAAAAACAATCATTCCCAGAACTTATGTAGTGCGCCCTGCAGACTCTGTGTAGCGCACTTGTTTTTTATTGAAACCCATGCAACTTCTAGTGGTAGAAGCTTGCTGGAGACCTATACTTATTTCAAAAATATATTCTCATCACCTCCCACTATTCTTGCTAATCATGTGTGCCTACAACATTTGCGTAGCAAATTTGGGATACTGTTGCGCAAGTGCTACCTACAACATTTGCGTAGCAAACTCCATCTTGTTGTAACTCGTGCAGATATAGGTGGCATAAAATGACTGGGAACCTGTATTTAACTCAAAAATCATATTCCTTTCACTTCATGTTGTCCTTTTTAATCATATGAGTCTACAACATTTGCGTAGCAAAAACTTGCTACACAAATGTTGTGTATGACAGTTTATCAGTCAGAACAACAATTGTGCCCAGAAAATGTTTTATGCTGTCACCCTTGTGAAAACCATTCTCTAAAATCAAATCCATTCTTCCCACAACTTCTATGACATAAAAAAAAAACTTGGGATGACCTCTTACCCCTTTGATTCCTTGTCTTTCATGATGGTGTATTATGAAATAGACACAAAAACCCTTTGACTCAGACCTATAACTTGACTCTCTTTTAATATGATTCTTATCCTTCATTTGATCAATGACCTAAGGCCTTTGAATATCCCCATGAAATAGAACACACACACACACACACACACACCGAGACTCAATTAGGAATGCCTTGGTCTTCCCAAGACCAAGGTATGGCTTTACAAACTCTGAACAAACTCCCAACTTTACTAAAAAATAAAGATGCTAACAATAGGAATGAGAGGCTACTTCTTAGGGAATAGATATAAATATTATGTAGTGAAAGGTAAATGATGGGGAAACAGGTGCGGGGGGGAGTTTCTTTGATCCATGGGGAAGTCGCATAACATCCTTTGCTTGGGGATTGGGAAACATATCAAACAATGTTGGTGAGACATATGCTTTGTGGGAAGGAGTTCACATTGCGAGAGATAAAAAAAGTCTCAAATATCATGATTCTTGGGGACTCTATGATGGTGGTTCATGCAGTTATAAAAAGGGATATGACATAGAACAATGCTTTCAACTGTATCATCTCTCACATTCTTTCTCTGCTCGCAGAATTTGACAAAGTTAAAATTTTCCACATCAAAATAGAGTTTAATTCCCAATCTGACTATTGGGCCAAGCCTGGTGAAAATATGGATGAAGGTTTGATTTTCATAAATAGGGTTAGGGGGGTCCTCCCCATCCCTTAATTCGAGATTTTTTGTTCATTAATGAAGAAAGACAAGTGGCAAGGAATTTGGGTTGGTGTTTGCGCTCTAGTATTGCTTGCACATTTGGATTGTAAAGGCATCATGAGGGTTATTCATTGCAGTTTGTGTGTGGACGACTTCATATGTGCATCTCCTTCGGTTGTGGATCATGAATCTTCCTTGAGCGGTGTGGCTTATCGGTATTCTGTTGTAGTTCGACTGCCTCTTTTTTGGGTGGTTCGGGTCGTGTCTCGGGTGTTGGTGGAATTCGACCTTCGTTCGATGTTGGTTTTGATTTGGGTTTCGACTAGGAAATCCCTGGTCTTTACGTTCTTCCCTCCTATTTCTTATTGTGATAGAAATTTTTTCTTTGCCAATTTTCTTCTCTTCTTTGAGGACCTTCCTCTTTTGTTTTCCTTTGTTAAAGTTGAAATTGGGGTTACTCCTTGTAGTACTGTGTGGTTGGGGATTCATTGTTGTTGTTTGCATTGAATAGGGATGGATCCCAACTAGAATGATATCAAAATAAATACTCCATCGGCATGAAGAAATTTCACATGCAAACAACAACTCTTTGTAGAATATTTCTCCAAAAATGAGGGAAATGGAGCAAGCTATAGAAAATGTGATGATTTTGTTAACAATCTAGAATTGGAGAATTGATGGATTGGAAATTGATGGTCAATATCTAAGGTCTTTGGTTCTTCCCCAGTGTTCAAAATCAACCTCAATAAATTAGGGAGCAACAATATCTCATCATGGGGGCAATTTGGACAATGATCATGGGAATTGAGACACCATGCCAATGGAAGTTGAAGAAGGTTCTCTCCCGCTGGGTATAGAACAAGATGTACAAGACAATGAATATTTTCATTAGTGAATGTATTTTAAAATAGTTTTACTTATAGACAATTTGTTAAGGAAGTCATTAGCTAGTCTGTGTGAAAATATTACATGGAAAAGGCTCCAAATTTTTCTATGTCAGTTCCAGAGAAATGTTTAGGTTTAAAGCCCAATTTTGTAACTATGTATGGTTTTGTTGTTTGCTTCGGCACAACCCTTTTTTATTAATAGAAATGTTCAATTTCAATTTAAAAAAAGAAAAGAAAGATAAATGATAAGTTGGATATGTGTTAAGTGTTTTTGATGATAGAGGAAAACCAATTTTGAAATATCAAACATTTTTCTTCACACATGCAAAGTTCAAAGGTATTGGGAAATTACTCTTGCTTGAGAGATGTGAAAGGTTCAATCTCTTTATATTTATTTTAAAAGGGGGTTTTATCTAGTTGAAACAAAGTTGGAGTCCATGACTTAATTCATAAAGAAGTGGTATTAAACGATAGATAAATGTAATGTCAAATTACCACCTTGCTATCCAATATTATGAAATATCAATTTTAAGGATTTATGATATATTCAATGCCATTTATTTATGACCTATGTTTCAAGAGTGTCATTCGTGAAGAGTTTGATAAACATGTGCAGGGAAAATAATACAAACATAATCTAAAACACAAAAATAACAATGGCCATTCATACAATATACACAAAATTTACCCTAAAAACTCTTAACCAGGCAAACAAACCTAACTAAGTCACACATTTCTCTATCTCAGTGTATTCTTCATAACCCATCTCCCCTAAGCATGATTCCTTTATTTATAACCCATCTTCTTTACCATTCAATATTATTTTTTAACATTAACCATAAATTCAAAGTCATTTATCTATGCTTGATTTGTATAGCCATTTTTCATTCATTTAAATATATCTTTTTAAAAATTAATGCATATTCGAAATCATTCAATTATCTCTTATAAATGTCATTCTTTCATCTAAATTCATTTAAAAAAATAAATGACATATTTAAAACATTTTTTTTCTTTAAAAAAAAATAAATATCATATTTAAAACAATTTTTTTTTAATGAAATGGTAAAAAAGGATTGTGAATCATTTCAATGAGTTGCCTTGCTAAACCAAAACCTATTAACACAAGATTTAAAATCACTTTTATGAAGAATTGAAGTGTTTTAGTTAACCTCCTCAAAACTTAAAAGCAACAAGGATGCATAGCTAGTGCAATACGTGATGATGTTAGAAATAAGAAATAAAATGTAAAAGGCATGATCAAGTAATGCAATTTGAAAATCAAAATGGTACACGGAGCCAATGAATTGAATTTTCTTTTCTCTATACTTAACAAAAGTGGCAAGGAAACTTAGAAGTTTGGCATGGGTTATGTACCTCTAATCCCTACATGTAATACCAGAAATCACCAGAAAAGTTAACACGTTTAGGATGTTTCCTTAGATTGTGGCATTACAGAATATAAGAGTGACCTATCATTGATGCCAATAGAAGAAATAACTTGGAAACTAGCCAACATTGTGGCCTCATATCTGTTGGGTATGTGTTATATTCTTTGCATGTGTGTGTGTGTGGGTGCGTCAGATACGACAACTGTGTCTGACGATCCCTGCGTCTGTGGAAATTTTTTTTTTGGGCAGTTTTGCTATTTTTAGCTGATTTGTAAATTAATCCCGGATTAAGGGATTAGGGTTTTGGTATCTATGGAATACCTAAAACAATTGTATATATTGTATGACGAATGGTGAAATTCGATATAATGAAAATAAGAAAGGCTTTCCCGGTTGAGGGTTTCCGGTTAAAATCTCTATGTACTCTGTGTATGAGCCATTGATTAATTTCTATATTTCTTAAGAATCTATATGCATTGCTTTACTTCGCAGGTTTAAAACTTACAATCTCCTAATTCTACTTCTCCACATTATTGAGTTTTCCAACCTATCTTTTCCTCCAACGCCATCGATCAAGGTAAGTCATATGAAAAGATAATGATTTGTGGCTTCTAATTGATCTTTTAATTATGAACATGATGAAAAATAAGTTTTATTTTAAATTACAAATCAAAAAATATAAATGGACCATTTTTTAAGTTATTGTCCACCTTCAAATGTGAAAGCAAACTTCTCCCAAATTGAAGATTGAGTTTGACTCTATGAACGCAGGGATGTCTATCATTGGATTTATGGAGTAGTCACATATGCATTGATGTACCAACCACCAATGAAATAAATTGCAACAAAATGAAAGACATGAAGTGTCGATTAGTTGTGGTCTAATTGTTCTAAGTTTTGACCTTTTTCTGAGATATTTTTTGTTTAATTTTGCTCGAAATCCGATGAGAAAAAGTTGTTGATTTCAGTAACTTCAGTGGTTGGATTGATGGATGATACAAAATAAGGCTTAGAAAATGACACATATTAAAGGGTGGACATAAACCATAAAAAATTGAGTAGACTGCTTGAGATTTGGCCCCTCCTACGACACTAGTTAAAAAAAAACTATTAGTAGCCTCTCATTTCCCTCCCTTATTGTAACTCAAAAGAAGAAATTATTGTTTCACCAAAACACCCCAATGGCTTCATCGTCAAGAACGCAATATGGAGTAGCAAAAGCTTTAATTGTCGCCAACGTGTGAGATTGGGCCCATATCATCCCTCGTTTGAATCTACAACAACTCAACAACAAGAAAACAACATGGACAATAATGATAGAGGTTTTGTCATCCTTGATAAAACATTATTACCTAGATGAGTCTATCATGTATACAGATTTATTTAGAAGACACCATTGTCGCTACAAGAACTTCTATCTTACAGACAAGTGATTTCATGGCCAATCGAGATTCAATGATAGTTGCAGCAAAAACTAAAGAACATATGGAAAATGACATTCTATCAGGAAAATGGTTCATGATTTAGTAGTGTCATTGATGAAGAAGGGGATGATGATAAATGGAGATTTAATTGATTGATTTACTCCAGAAAAAAAACATTTATTACACTCACATTATTCGAAACAAAATATTTATCCCAACTATATTGGGAAAAAAAATGTTTATTACAACACATTGGGAATAGCCAAGCTTACAATAAGACCTCAAATATTTTAACCAATAATATGTAAGATAAATAATATTTGAAATTTAACTAATCAGATTTGATTTTTATGTAGAAGGCAATCTATAGGAAGATATTTTCACGAAAAACTTGTCAATTGGTTGATAGGTTTTTGGAAACAACCATCTTTGTTCACATGTGTTGTCCTTCAAAACCACCCCTCCATGATCACCTTTAAATTTTTCTCCCAGTACCCATATCAATTTTCACACAAGCCCCGATAATCCAAGAGGAGAGGCATGGGTTCAGCTAAACCCACCAGTTATTCCTCCTTGAAATTTGTCACTAACCACCCTTAAACCCAACGCTTCCTTTAATAAAAAACCATGGCATCTCAAGTGCAACCAATCGACTTTAAACCCAATGCTTCCTTTAATAATAAATCATGGCGCCTCAAGTGCAACTAGAACTGCTAGGTGTAGTCTGACCTATAACAGATTGGTGGAGTCGACTCTTATACCAGTCAGAACTGTTCTTCAACGATTGATTGTATAGTTTCCAAGAAAGTGGGACCATGGATCCTTCCATGAATCCCAATTTAGTGGTGAGCTTGAAAAACATTTTCCTATCTCCAGGTACCTGCAACTGGTGGCATTAATTCTCGCGCTTGCTAATAACATCCACGCCTTCCATAATATGGGGTCGTTTGGAAAATCTAGTATTCTAGATGGATTTTGTATTAACGGTTTTGTTGGATATCTAATTATTTATAGAAAATTTATGGATCTAGCCATGAATTTTCCTGGGAAAAATCTTAGTTCTACCTGCATGAAAATGAATTTATTTGTATAATGTTTTTAATTGAATAAAAACCAACACAAAATTTGCATCTTTGTTTTATCTCTCGAGGTGCCATGAGAATATTGGGAGTGACTTTGGAAACAAAAATGTTAGAATTAACAGAGCAAACAAAATTTAGATGATTTCTACCCATGAATTTTTCTGGAAAAAAAAACCTATCTTGCATGCATGAAAATGAATTTATTTGTATATTTTTTTTAATTGAATAATAACCA
>JASDQU010099751.1:109369-131438 GCA_032191745.1 Picea mariana
AAACAATTATGCTTCTTTTAAATTCTTTACAAGGCACTCAATGATGATAACCATAATGCAGGTAAATAAGCAATGGGACATTCAGCATCAGTCACATATGAGATACACAGAGACAGATATTTCCCGAGGAAACCCATAAAGGGTAAAAACCTCTTCTTCTTTATATGATAAGTATTATTTACATTCTCTACATTATCATACATATGAGCACCAACTCATTGTGAGGCTACAACCTCTATTTTTGCAAGCCGCAACTTGTTGAGAGCACCAACTCTCTGTTTTTCTCTAGCACCAACTCCCTGGTTTCTCTAGCACCCACTAGAAGGAAGCACCAACTCCCTGGTTTCTCTATCACCCACTAGAAGGAAGCTACAACTCCCTATGTTCAAGCACCCACTTGAACCTATGAGGACACCAGTCCTCCCTAACACCTCCCTAGCACCTTGGTTTATGAATATGAATTACTGAAACTTATTACAGTGATATAGTGTTCAACAAAAACTTACCAGTCTCATCACTATTTTGCAAGATTTCGTTGCTCTGTCTTCCTCACTATCTTGCTGCACACATCCCTTGCACCATTGCGTTCTTCTGCCTCTTGTTCTTTTTGCACCATTCCCATTCAGTGCAAATTTTGTCTTCTATCCATTTTAGCTGCTGCACTCCACCTCCTTCTTCACTCATGCATCACTCACAACCGCAAAAACTCCTATCTCTTCTTTTCTCCACATTCTTATACTCCCTGTGCATCTTGTGCGTCCTTTGTCTGCAATGGTTCTGCATCCTCTACATGTGGAGTTCTCTACCTCTTCATGATGACAACTCTTTATCTTCTCTGTTTTGTTAAGACCATCTGTCCATCATTAATGGGTGTCATGATCAAATTCCTTCACATCATAGGCAATTGAGATTCTTCATCTTCTGTTGCAGATGACCTCAACCTCACTGTCGTAGTTAATGGCTTCAACGCTCTTCCAACTGTCAATAGCCTCCACGAACAATCTTTTTGTCCTACTGGCAGATTCTTTGTGACCCTTAAGTTCCTTTGGAAATCACACAGAAGTCTCTTCGAGTCCTCTGGCAGAAACCATTAGTGGTTTCTAGCAGTTACACTGAGAAGTGCTACAGTAGCCCTCTGATCTTCTTCAGTTTCATCTGCACCATTGGATTAACTTCTCTAAATCTTGGGTTCATTTCAGCATTTCTCTCTTCGGCATTTTGGGATCAGCGTGGTGGAGGATTTTAGTACTCTCCATTTCCCGACCCCCGAAACTCCGAAAAGGATCTTGTCTTCACTAACTCCTTCCCCCATATTTCGTCGACATGACCATCGGCTATGACCTCAGCCTTAGTCGAAACTTCATTTCGCAATTTCGCATTTCGACATTTCGGCATTTCAACACTCTTAGTGGTGAAGTGTTTCGACACTTCAACTCTTGGTATCCAGAACTTCGAAATGGAGTCAGATCAATGGTCTGGTACTCCAGCGTTTCTCATTTCACCGAATCGGCATTTCGGTAGTCCTGTGGTAAAGTTTCTTGACTCTCCATGTTGCGGTGCCTGAAACTCCGAAATGGATCCTGTCTGTGACATTTCATGACTTCAGGTTTCATGATTTCGAGACTCCTCTGATGAAGAGTCGTTACTCTTGACTCCTCCTACTCCCGATATCTGAAACTCTAGTATGGAGTCTTTATCATTTCTCGACTTTGGGTTTCGTGACTTTGGGACTCCTTATGATGATAGTCTTTGTCATTTCCATCTCCCAGTATCCGAAATCTTGATATCCAGTACTCCAAGCGATGCACTTGTTTCAGGTTTTCGCATTTTGACACTTTGAGACTCCTGATGATGTGAGTCTCTGACATCTCCATCTCCTGATAACCGAAATCCCTATATCCAACACTCCAAGCAATGCGCTTATTTTGGGTTTTCGCATTTCGGCACTTCGGGACTCCTGTTGAGGAGAGTCTCTGACATCTCCATCTCCCAATAGCTGAAATCTCGGTATTCAATACTTCGAGTGGTGCGCCTGTTTCACGATTTTGGGGTTTCACATTTCGCGACTTCGGGACTCCTGTTGAGGAGATTCTCTGACATCTCCATCTCCCAATAGCCGAAATTCTGAAATGGAGTCTTCGTTGAGGTGCCTGTTTTGGATTTTTTAGGGTTTCACATGTCACCTTACTCGTTAAAGAGAGTGCAGGTTCTCCTAGATTCAACGCCAGTTGGACCTCTGGCTCGGATCTGACGTTCATCGGGAAATCTCAATGAGATCCATTGCTGCTGTACTTGCCATCAATGACAAGCATACTCTACCAGTAAAACATGCCAACACAACTCCAATGAAAACTTGCAAATAGATTCAACTTTAACAAAATTCAAAAACTTAGGCCCACTTTATAACTCCAAGAAAGTTGCAAAAGGATCCTTAAATGAATACAAAAGACAATCATACTTTATCAACCCTTCAACTACATCTTTTCTTTCATGCAATTTCAACTGTTGACTGTCATAAAAGGAATGAAAATATGCATTTTATTGTTGTAATAAAACATCTTTTGGCAACAATGATATAGCTGATTTTGACACTAAATTATGATCGTCTTCACTTCCATCCTTACAATTGATCACAGGCTGCAAATTGTGACTATTAAAACCCTCCATATAATCAGCTACTGGGTCATGAAAAACAAGAGGAGATTATTGCAATTCATTGTTAATTTTCCCCATTGAGTCTAGATGACTTTGCATCAACCCATACTCCTTTACTTCTTTGAAATTTTCTCTCAATAATTTAAACGAAGAAAATCTTAAAGGATGAAAATTTTCATCAACAAATTTACTATTTCCTCATGTTCATTGTTATTACAAAATACAAGGGATGAATGTTTTCATCTGACTGCTAACAAGGAACATTTTCTGATAATAAACATACAGTTGGTTGCAAATATGAACTAATAAAATTCTCCATATACAAAACCATAGGATCATTTTCTGATAAAGAACATGTAGCTTGTTGTTCTAAAAAGTAAACCTCATAGTCATCATTGTACTCATCATATCTAGGTTCGCCAAAAATATCTGTAATGTCATCAAACAAGAAAATTGAGGTAGTGGCTTGTTCTTTTGTAGGATGATCTATAAATTCACTTTCATGGTTGTCTTCAAGTGCATACATAAAAAACCAGTCTCTTGCTCATGATGACATGGATCCAAATTCAAATCAGTATCAAAACAATTCAGGACAACAATTTTCTCTTCAAGTTTCTCATCATTCTTTGTAAACACATCCTCATGACATCCTTTAAGAAAAATTATGACATGATCAACCTCCTGCATATTATGCATAGTCTTTGGTTCCTCAGCTTTTAACTCCTCATCCAAAATCTGATTTTGCAGCTTCTTACATGCTTGAATATTGTCTGCAACTTACTGAGCATTATTGAACATCTGCTGAAAAGATGTAGACTTCCTCTCCATTAGAAGAAAAGATAAATCTGATTGAAAGGTTGTTACATAATGGAGAATGGAAGCAACTTCATGAGGTTGGACTTCTTTATGAATCTTGTAATACAATCTGGAAAATCTTTTATTAAACATGGATATAGCTTCATCCTTATGTCTTTCCATGGCATGAAACTCATAAATATATTGATTCCATGATTTCCTCTCACCCTATAATTTCAAAAATGCATCCTTCAATTCTTCCCGTAAACTGATGGATTCGGGTTGAAAGTGTCTAAACCACTCCTTGGCTTCTCCTTGCAAAGATTGATAAAATGTTCTCATACACACATCTTCATGCTCAAACTCAAAAAGATCAATGAAATGCTCAAAATCCTGGACATGTTTCTCAGTTGTGAGGGTATCAGGTTCTCCATCAAACACAGGTAGGTACTTATAGTGCTTTGGAGGAAAATTATGAAGTATTTGAGGTAATTTTAAAGGTCTTTATCTCTGTTGAATCTTGGAGGGTCTTGGATCAAGTACATGAGGTGAGATATCATCCTTGATTTCATGAGGCTGATCAACTTGGGTATGGTCATCACATGGCTCAGATGGAAGATTTTGATCAAAATCAGTGATACAATGAGGATATATATGCACAAATTTAAGAGAAGGATATACAAGTGCATGATTCTCATGATCATCATTTGAATGCAGTAGGTAAATAAAAAATTGTTTAGCATGTTCAGGAAAGGACAAAAGGTAATTCATAACAAAAAATATTATGTCTTGGAAAAAACTCAACTTTAGGTACTTGTTTTTTCCCATGATGTCCTTTCATACCTCTATCAATGGATCTTGTCCTCCAGTGGAGTCTTTGAATCGCATTTGAATCTTTATTGGAGTCACCAGGTGAATGGTACAATCACCTTGTGTTTGAATTTTGTTCACCATCAGAAATAAAATATGATCTTTGTTGTTTTATCCCAGGGAAGATTTCACCTTTGTTCCCCGACAGCGATACCAAAATGTTAACACTTAGTATTTTATTTGGGCTGTATCAAAGAAACCCCAAGGTAACTATTTCACCCGCTTTAGATTGTATTTTGACCTATACAATCAAAGAGGGCTCTCTCAAAAAATCAAAAGGCTTTCACACTCAAGAAATATACAAGAATAACACTCAGAGGTCAGATTCTGATATAAGATAAGTTTGTTTTTGTTTTAAAGAGATTGTAGGACAAGTAAGAGAGAAAGTACCATTGGGCAATGGATTCAATATTTGAAAATGAATGAAAACAATGACTGGTAGGTAGAACTTTCCAGAGGAACAAATGATATATTAGGTGATGAACTTTTAGTTTTGAGTTTGGTTGTGTAGGGTGGAAGAGGAAAAGAAGGATATAACAGAATCAGAGCACCATGAAAGATGAATTCTGACCTAGTTAAGAAGAGAAACATAGTTTAAATCACTTGAGTCTAAAGCACCATTAGATGAATTATAGACTCTTTAATTATCGAATTTAAAAAGAATAAAAAGAATATGAAAGTAAGGACACAAGAAGTAAATACAAAGATAAGAGTATAGACTTCAGATCACCACCATTAGAATCTTTTTCATAAAAATTTCAGGACTTCTGCATTTGTATTTCGTTCAGATTCAGAGAATATTACAATAAGGATCAAAATGACTATACTTTCTACCAAATCCCCCCTCCTTTTCACCTTCAAAGTGATAAAATATATAGATAAATATCATATTCTATCCTAAGGAGGTCGAAATCCATCTTTGCCAAAAATAGAGAGTTGTTACAATAGCTTAGGAAATAATATTTGCCAAAAATATGCTCATATCCTACTATCTAGGGTTTTATTTTTGACCAACTAAAAATGTTCCAACTGAATAGAAAATCATGGGATCTAATAGGAGAGTATCCAAGCTTCAATATCCATATCAATTTTGGATCCATCTTGCTGATTTGGAGGACTATCAAGTCGAATTTCAAAGATTCTAGAACTCTGTTAGCAAATTTGGCTTGGCGAAATTCTAGAAAACACGCCTCAAAGGTCATTTCATATCTTCCAAATAATAATACCCATGTAAAACATAAAAGAGGTTTTTTTTATTGGGTCCATTTTTGACAAAAAAATCTTTTTTTTTTTAAATTCTTCTCCAGTTCCTCAAAATCTGTGCCCAAAGATGATGACTCAAATAGGAAAACATTAAATGCTAAAATCTAGAAAAATGGACCGTAAATATTCATTTGAATCTCTCAAAATATGACACCTGTGTAAAAAGTGAGAGAGGTTTTTGTTATTGATATCATTATTGAAAAAAACCTCTCTGGGTTTTCCCAAAATACTCTCTAGTTGTTTGGAATTCAATCTTGAAGTTGAATGAAAAAACATTCATTCCCACAACTTGCGCAGTGTGCCCTACAGACTTTGCATAAAGCACTTGATTTTTCTTGAAACCTATGGAACTTCTAGTGGTAGCAGCTTGCTGGAGACTTGTAATTATTTCAAAACTATATTCTCATCACCTCCCACTATTCTTGCTAATCATGTGTGCCTACAACATTTGCGTAGCAAATTTGGGCTACTGTTGTGCAAGTGCTACCTACAACATTTGCGTAGCAACTTTGCGTAGAAAACTCCATCTTGTTGTAACTCGTGCATATACAGGTAGAAAAAAATGACTGGGAACCTATATTTACCTCAAAACTCATATGCCTTTCATTTCATGCTTTCCTTTTTAATCATATGAGTCTACAACATTTGCGTATAGAAAACTTGCTACACAAATGTTGTGTATGATAGTTTATCAGTCAGAACAACAACTGTACCCATAAAATGTTTTATGTTGTCACCCTTATGAAAACCATTCTTTAACATCAAAGGAATTCTTCCCACAGCTTCTATGACATAAAAAAAAACTCAGGATGACCTCTTACCCCTTTGATTCCTTGTCTTTCATGATGGTGTGTTATGAAATAGACACAAAAACCTTTTAGACTCAGACCTATGAATAGACTCTCCTTTGACATGCATATTTCCCTTTATTTGATCAATGGCATAAGGCCTTTAAATCACCCTATGAAACAGAACACACTCACTATGACTCATTTAGGAATGTCTCGGTCTTCCTAAGACCAAGACATGAATTTGAAAACTAAGAAAAAAGCTTTAAACCTACACCAAAAACAAAGATGCTAATAGGGTGTTGTGCCATCTACTATATCTATCACTTTGAAATATGACACAATGCACACTCCATCCAAGTCTTCTGTCACACCTTTAAGTCTTCCAATTGGTAACACCATGTACTAATTTGTTAGTTTTAACTCGACAAATGGATATCCTAATGTGGGTTCCCCCATACATTGCCATGTCTAATTAAGAAATAAGTTTACTTCAGAGCCTAAATCAAGTATGATATCTCCCATGTTGAAGTCCCCAATGTTGGAATTTTTCTTGAATTCCCTGCTTGTTCTTCTTGTATGGAGATGATTGACTATCTTATGCTTTAACTTCCCTTCTACTTATGTGTTGGATATTTCTAGAATATTCTGTAAGACCTTAACAGATGATGGATCATTCAATAACTTAACACAAGATTGCATAAAAGTGTTTGTGGTACTTACTTGGTCTAAACATTTTCCTTTGCTAGTGTGATACATTGAAGATGAAATCTTGTACATTGGTGGATCTTGATTTGGTTGCGCAACTGATGTAGACACAATGTTCTCCTTGAGAATCTCCTATCTGGCCTCCTTAAATGTTTCCATTTATTTCCGTGCATCAAACTACTTATGTGGCTCAGTATTCTTCTTTACTGATTGGTGTTCAGTTGGATATTGTTTTGTTGCATCAACTCCTATCTTGGATCCTCATTGAGTAACTATATTGATTTTTTTTCCGTCATCCCTAGCTTCTACAAAAATCCACTGGACATTATAGTTGTTAGGGTTACTTTTTTCCTGAATCTTTCCCAAGAGTGTTGGGTAGTATTCTGTGTCATGGTATGCTGCACAAAAATACATGCATGTCACAGGTGGAAGTGGACAATACCTTCCATAATGTCCTGGTTGTTGAAATTTGTGGCAGAATACTATCCCTATGCCTCATCCAAATCCTCCACTGCTTTGTCCTCCACCTATGAATCCACCTCTATCTCCTCGCGGTGCATTGTATTGGGGTACTTGGTTATACTTGCAAGGTTATACTGTAGTTTCACATCGTTGTACTGCGGTTGCATGGGGTTGAATGGTGGTGGCACATTGTTGAATTTTGGTGCAACTTTCCCTGTCATCATCTCTTCTTGCACCCTATAAGTGTTTGAAGTTATTTATCTCATCAGTTCCAGTGTTCTACAATCCTTATCATCATGACCCACTCATTTGCAAAAATTATAGTATGAACTCTTTGGTACTGTCTTATACTTCTGCATAATTGGACAATGATATGGATCATGCCCATGTTTATTACAAATCTCGCACCATGGTCCTCTTGTTGGAAAGGGGTTTTCACCCTTGCTTCTAAGCAGTGCACAAAGGTTGGACATTCATTCTTATGACGTCCTTCTGTCCTGCATAATGCACACCAAACAAATTCTCTCTTCTCTTCTCCCTTATTCTGGTTTAGTTGAAATGTCATATTATTTAGATCCTCCTTCAACTCCTCTATTGTTGGATATGTCTGTTGATACTGGTTTTCTTCCAATTGTAGGGTTTCTTTCAGAGCCTCTGCCTGATTTTGGAAATTTTTTTGTCTCAAAGGATACTTCAAGTGTGGTAACAATGAGTTCACAAATAACTTCCTATGTTGCATGTCAGTAATTGAATACTTCAACTTACCTTTCAGATGTTTGAATATTTGATCAGTATCCCAAAAAGATTCACCTCATTTCTTCCTGATTTCAATCATTTCATTAATGTACTGGTCTTCTGATCTTTGTTTCTAAAATTCATTTACTAGTAACTTTTTCACCTTTGCGACAATATTTGGTACTCCTTGTGGAATGTTTACATAAAGGCTCATGTACCAGTCCAACACGTGGTCTCTGAGTGTGATAGCTAACTACATGATTTTTGTATCCTAGTCTGTGATCTGCTTTTCTTCCCAGATATTTTCACAGATAAATAGACTATTTTCAAGGTCCTCATATGCTTCACCCCAAAACTATGGTAATTTGATCATGGGATCTTGTCCTACCATTTTGAACTGTGTTAAACTATTGCCTCCACATAGTGGAGATAATTGACTGCTACGTCTTGAACTTGCTCCCCTAGTTGGTTGTCCTTGATTGAACCCCTATCATGTTGCTCATCTTCCACTAAAGTTCAGTTTTCTAAATGTTGGTGTTATTTCAGGTGTATTAGTCGCACATGGGGTTGAAGGTTCCACACTGATGGTGATCTAGACTAGAGTTATGCCTTCTATTCCTTGCCCTGGACCTCTTGTTTTCCTTTTGTATGTTGCACATAGGATTTCCTCAATATGCTCCACAACCTGAAGATCCTCTACCTCTTATTCATCACTCACCAATCCCTCTCTGTTGGCCATGGCCCTCTTTTTGTTGTTCATCTTGTAGTGGTAAGGTCTTTCATTGAGCGTATTTCCATCTTTTTCCATTATTTAATTTATCTGGTCCTCTTCCATCATGATTGGGTCCATGGCCTCCTTATGCTTCCCTTATCCATCTCCCTTTCCATATCTCAACCTCCTGTCATTGCTTCCCCCCTTCCCTCATGCGCACAAGGAAGTTTAGTTGTCCGACTCCATAGTCATCACACCTTTGCCATACAATAAAAAATCGATTGAAGTATAAAGTGATCTAATGTACCTACCTATGGGTCCCTTCAGAAAATCCTTCACTGCAGTAGTATATGAATTCACGGCATCTACTGCAAATTCGGTGATAAACCCTACAATAATACTTTCTAACCAGAAATATACCGTGCACGTAAATTTGTTATCAACTTGTTGTAACTGTGCTATATCCACATGATGCCACTCTATCTATCTGATCCAATTCGTAGGATGGTTGTACTTCAATCGCAATAACCACTCCTACAATAAATGTGGGAAATCATAGAAAAATACCTCATGCAAGTCGCTAAACACATATTTGTCGAGATATTTGCGCGGTGTCAACTTAGGTTTTTTGTTGTCCTTCTATGCAAACTCAAGTTCCTTTTTCCTCAACCATCTTTAAATATCCACCTTAATTGGATTCCATGGCCTGAACATTCCCTTATATGCTTTCATCCTCCATGCTTTTCTTCCACAGATCCCGTCCACTCATTCATGTGTAGTTCCAGCCGACAACAAAATCATTTGTTGGTTACTTGGGTTGACCCAGGTTCTGATATCAAATAGGTTTTCAACAAAACCATCAAAACTATTAGCCCTCCAGGTAAACCAGAAAGCAACACTATGCAAAGAGTGCACAACACAGTCTCACCCGAGATAGATTTATGGGGGACTACAATACTTAGGTGTTTGCAGTCTAGGAAGGAGTGGGGACCATGTTTTGATTCTTTTCCTTACGCATCAACATCATTAATCCTTCATCTACTTCTAGGATTCATTCATCATTAAACTATGGATGCATGTTGTTATAGTTAGTTTTAACCATTCATTTTTTAATTGATGATTAATATGATACCAAAAACAATCATTCATAACACATAGAACACAATATTTTATCGCGGTTCACCCCCTCCTGAGGCTATGTCCACAAAGATCTGACTCTTCTGAACTTTTATTCATTCTACTGCAAAATCTGCATTGCGCACATTACATCTTTGAGATTACAATAAAAAAGGAGGGCAAGTGTTGGATCATGTTGTCATTGATGCTAAAGGTTTAATTAATTGATGTGAAAGGATCGATGTCAAGTGTTTGATTGATTGATGTCATTAGGATTGATGTCAAGAAATTGGTTGATGCCAATGGATGATTAAATGATGTCAGAGGTTTGATGTATGTCTTATCATGGTATGTTGATAAGAAGTACAAATGGAAGAACTCCAAAGTGGTCCCCTTATGGTGAAATCCCTCACGGGAAGACGCTTTACGGATTGAGTTATCCAAGAATAATGGTTAGAGAAGTCGTGATTGAATGTGGAATAATGAGATGAAGATCAATGAATTTTTCAGTGGAACTATCCTAGATGGATAGTGATTGTCATGCCATTTTCGGTGGTATGTGGAATGTCACATAACTCCTCATGGTTTGAGAGTTATGGCCCTATGAAGATGAAGGACCCTCATATGTTGGCTTGAAGCTCCAAGAGGCCAAAGAAGTCAAAGTGCTTGAAAAGAATAAATTATTATTTAAATGGTGACAAGTCAAGGAAGAACATTTAAATGATAAAGAAATGGATAAATTTCTAATTATGGAAAGTAGTTAACCCTAAAAATGTGGAAAATAAGTTAAGTGACCTAGAAATGGGTTAAGTGACATGGGTTAAGTGACCTAGAAGTAGGTTAAGTGACCTAGAAATGGGTTAAGTGACCTAGACGACGCTTCTAAGGAAACTACTTGGAGAGTATAAATAAGAGGCAAGGGTCTCTTGTGAAAAGCATCTCTTTCATCTCTTGTGTGTATCTCTTGAGCATGTATTGAATATATATTCTGAGAGAGAGATGATTTGGAGGATCTCATGGACGCATCAAAGTTTCAGCAATTTAGATATCATGATGGAAAAAGTATCGGAAGTTTAGAAACCCTATTTTCTGAGGTATACGCAGGCTGCAGTGAGCCAGGACACATACATACGTGGGCTGCATGAGGACATGGCACGTACAATGGATGAATTCATGAAGACTTGTGGTTGAGCTGATGACAGGCTCTTGAAAAATGAAGTAGGTTCCAGATCTGAATTCTATGGGCTTAGATCTGCCATAGAAATTATGGTATAGTTACATTGTTGTCTTGATGGATACTCTTGCTTGTTGTGTAGTGAATTCTTAAGGAATTCTTGGTATGGCTGTTGTGATGTGGTTTGTGTTGGTTGATGGAGTGAGCAACACTCTTATGATTCAGTACTGATATGATTGCTATAGTATACTGGTTGCTTATACATGATGATTAACATTCATATTATATGTTTCAGAAGCATGAGTTAGTTGTTGGAGAGCTTGGATGTGTTGTGACTGGTTATGGGTCAGATGGGACAATGAAATACATAAGATAATGTCATTAAAGGTTGCAAAGGATTTGAGTTCATCTTGAAGAGAAAACCCTAAGATCTTATAACTGATACACAGGTTGTAGTACAGACTGGCCGTGTACATATGTGAGCTATAATACTGGTAGGGCACGTAGATACACATGTTGCACTACCGACAGGTCACGTACTTGTTGACAAATTGATATATGTTGAGGATTGTTGCCTTATCTCAGTTGGTGCTGAGGGTGTAAGCTAAGTCTTACATTATAGAGCTGGTGTTCTTATAGAGTTGTACTCTATTCAATTGTTGTTGATAACCCAAAGATTGTAGTCCATAATAAAATGAAAACTGTACATACATCTTGTGTTCCTTGTATTCCTTGTGGTGATGATTTGTTGATGATATATTTATGATATAAGTTCACATGTAACTGATTATAAATGACAACAATAAGTAATCAGTAAATGGCGATTGCTAACTAATGAGTTTTGTGAAGGGGAAGTTTTTGGAAAAAGAGCCCTACACTATTCACCCCCCCCCTATCAGTGTAGTCGGTGTGTCCAACAATTGGTATCAAAGCCGACCTTCACTATAAGCCTTAACAAGCTTGGAGGAGATCCATAGACAGACAAACGGATGATGAAGTTCCAATCCTTAATGAGGAAAACTATTCTACTTGGAGAATAGAAATGAGAATACATTTAGAGGAAATGGGGGTGAGTACTTGGAAGGTAGCCATTGGTGGATCAGTTTCCTTGAAGAACAAGTCAAAGTTTGCAGCTCAAAGGGAAGGAAAGAAGAATGATGCATTGGCTCTCAAGACTATTCTTAGTGGACTCTCAAGCCCTATCAAAGACAGCATGGGACAATGCACTTCCGCCAAGGATCTATGGCTAAATCTAGAGGAGACATACCAAAGCAAGAAGGAAGATATTAAATACAACTCCATCAAGACAAATGAAGGTAAAGAATCTGCAAAAAGTCTTGATTTCATTATTTCTAAATGTGATGATGTTGGCAAAAAGGAATATCTTGAAGATAATTCAAATGAAGAAAAATAATCATGTGATGATGTTGGCAAAGAGGAATATCTTGAAGACATTTCAAATGAAGGTAAAGAATCTCCACAAACCCTTGATTGCAATAATTCAAAATGTGATGATGTTGAATTTTTCTCTACAAGTGAAGAAGAAAATCTAGAAATAGTTTGTGTAGAGTTTGATGGTAGTTATCCTATGGAAACAATAGAAGAAGAACTACCAGAACTTTAAAAGAAAGTTGAAGAGGGCCGATGTGAACACAAAAATGACCATTATTATATAGACTATAGCTATCTTTCAGATAACACTAAAAAGTTTCTTAAGAAGAGTCAAAGGCACATCTTGAAGTTAAAGGAAATGCTCAAAGAACGAGAAGAGAGTAATAAGACTCAATTAGAAGAAAAGGAAGAACAGATCACAAGACTAAAGAATGAAAAAGAAGATAAGAAGGTAGATGATGAGATTAGCAAAAGTATTGAAATTATTGTGCATCTCAAGTCCCAAATTGAAGAAGCCAAAAGGGTAGAGGAACTATTGAAGTATCAAGTAAATGAAAAGGAAGAGTCATATCACAAGTTAGAATATGAAGTTGTTGATCTTATAAGGAAAGTAGAGAATTCAAACAAATTCTTGAATAGCTCACAAATCTTTAACGAGATCTTGGAAAGTCAAAGATCACCAAATGATAAATCAGGTCTTGGATACAAGAGAGAAGCTACACATGATGAAGCAAACACCACAAAGAAGCATGAGGTAAGTCCCTCACTCTCAAAGGATGAAGATATTGTTACAAGTCAACCGTCTACACAAGGAAAGGAAAGTTTCAAAATAAAAAAGAAAGGAAGACATCAAGAAACCACCTTTACACCTCAAAGAAGATGGACACCAAAGCAAAGGTATGAAAGTGCTTTTCATGGTCAATGTTATTCATGTAATGAATATAGTCACAAATATTTGGAATGTAGATCTTATGCAAGGAGAAATAACGGAAGATTTCATAACACCATAAGGTGTTGGAGATGTGATCAAGTAGGACACATTGATGTACACTATCATAGCATGAGATGCTACATCTGTAGTGGATTTGGCCAAAAATACAAGGATTTCTAGAACACAAGAAGAAATTCCATGATGAGGACTTCATATAGCATGACTAGAAGAAGGAATGAAGTAGGGAAGGGAGACATCTTTGAAAATATGGAAGCTCAAAGCTCAAGTTATGGGAAGAAGGGACACCTTCAGAAGTGGGTGAAGAAGACTGAACAACTAGAGGAGAATGGAAGCCTTAAGGGAAGCTCAAGTGTGTCATCTACTGAAACATACGTGGGTGACAATGGTAATAGTCACATACATACGCAGGCTGACCTTGAATAGGTCACGTACATACATGAGCTGTCTATGTAGTAGGCCGCGTATATGAGGTAAAGCCTTGGGAAAAAGGCTATGCACATGGGTTGCAGCTTGATGTGATGGTATAACTTTGTGATGCAGGGTATGAGATAGTTTATTGCAGGTTTTGACATTGTTTGTTGCAGGTTTTTATGATTACATATTGGATTATGTAATGTGATGATATAAAATGAAAGGCTATCTTGGATGCATGACACTAACCCATGCGTATGGATTGCGACATTTTTATGTTGAAGAAAAACGCTGGTTATGATAGTGAAGTTATGGTACCTTGGTTATGTGATATATCTTGATGATGCTAGCTAGAGATGTCATTGATCTATTGAAGAACACTACTAGTACATGTATTATTGGATGCTTAGTCTTTGTTGTAGTGAATGGAGGATTGAGGCTGATTAGTTGGTGTACATGGCTGGTACATATTTGAGTTTCATTGATATATCTTATGATGTATTATTGGAGGCATATTTTTTTGATATATTGGTGCATGCACTTGGCATATGGATGGGCTACATATTGGGACATGTGGTTGGTGAGTTGATGAGGTGATCATGTTGTACATCATTGATGATTCATAGCTTGATCCATAGTTGATGCATGATTGATACACCTCTAGTACATTGGTAGAAGCACCTACTAGCAGGTTGATTGGCACATGTTTTATGGTGGATTTGGCATACATACACGAGGACTCATTTTGTTGGTGCAAGTGGTGATACATGTTGATGTACATGTTTGGTACACTCATAGATGGTATATGTTTGGATGATGAGTACTTGGCTAAAAGTACACCATTGGTATTACTTGATTAACATATATCTTGATACATGAAATATGGGATGATATAGTTCAGACACTTGATTGATTGAGATACATGATTGTGATACTTGGTTCATGGTGGAGACATATCTTGAGTGATATGGCAGTTGTTGTTTTTTTCCATGGAAAAAATTCATAATTTTATTAAGAGAGTATAAAATTACATTTGTAGATATATATTTGCTATGAGAATATATCAGAAATATATATTGTATTTTCATTTTCACTTCCATTTCTGAAAGTTCCTTCTTAAACAAAAAAGTATACAAAATATCAGTCTTATTTTGTGACCCATATATAGTCCAGTCATATACATAAGTACAAAAACTAATAGCATGTTTTTTACAATATTTTCATATTTGTAAGTCGTAATATAATTCCGGTAATGTATGCATTTATTTATATTTGCCCATCCTGGAAGGGTCTGTGATAGTCAAAATTGCCTTCTATTGTATGTTATGTGATATGCCAATTTCCATATTCTAGCTGCATAGCTTCTTTGGAAAGATGGTCTACCAGTATGTTCATTTCCCTAAGAGATCCTGATCGCAACGGAGGAGGTTCTCCAATGAAGGTGAGGATATCTGGCCCGTTTCATTGTGCATCACCGATCCATATCCTTGGTACCGCCGGTGATCCATTCTCATTCCCTTTGTGCCCAGGACCTCTATTAAAGGCATATCCTTACGTGAATGTAAATCTGAATCCTTTTGTTGATCCAATTTCTTTTTCGGAGGGGAGGATGAAGAGCTATTGCCTTTGGATTTACGATCATTTCCTTTGAAGGGTAGAGGGAAATTTTCTACCCCATGGCCATAAACATGGCATCTATGACATCTGAAGGGTATTCCTTCGTAGTCAAATGTTTGTACAAAAGACCCTACCGCCGAATCGATAATAATCTCTTGAAGAAAACCCTTCCTCAGATTTATCATGACTAAGATATGTGCCACCGTCATGTATCCTATATCTTCAAAAGACATATAAGATTCTACGTAGCTACCCAACAGATTGTCGATGGCCGCGAATTGATGAGTGTTCTAGTATTGCATCAAAAGGCCTAGGAGCCTGACCCAGATGGATTCCTCATCGATCCATTATCTCTTGGCATCAAAGGTTGGTGTCCAACGTTTGAATAGTGTGGGAGTGTTTGCTACACTCCAGAATTTCGTTAAGACCCAATCCACATCCTTCGATGAGGATAAAACAAAAGTGAACCATCCTCTGGTAAGTAGCCGGATATGTGGCATCTTGGAAATCTTTGGTAACCAGATTTTGGTTACCCAACCCTTGAGAAAATCCATTCCAAATTTATTGCCTCTGACTCTACCCACCACTACCCTTTCAGAGAGATCCAATACTCTATCCATTTCAACATCCTCTCCAAATACCAGTCACTCTGTGGCTGCCCTATCACGGGCACACTGAACGACTCTTGTTTGGCAACCTTCCGAGTTTAATGACTCCTTGTGTGTTTGATACCCCTTTGTGGGTTTCTGGCAGGAAACAAACCCTTATTCTCGGGTATAGTAATAGGAGGTGAGGTAGTATGGTTCCAACCTATGGAAACCCCCGAACCTCGACCACTTCCCAGATCAACATCCAACATAAAATCCAATGGCGAGTAAATTAACGGAGAGTTGAAACCTTCTGTGAGTTTGTTTGATCGCTCTATAGTTGCTGCCCCAATCAAGTCCGAAAAGGGTATGCTAATTCCTGTTGAGAGCTCCCCCGAACCAAACCCCAAAACCTCATCAAATATGCCATCCGTAACTGGGTATTATACGTTTTCCCCACTCCAAACCTTAGAGTAGTTCAGGCCACCCATGAATGGCAGTTGTTTCACCAATGGGGAAACCGATCATGTTAAGTCTGCCATCGATACCCTCGAACCCCCAATATCCACAACTTGAGGTAAATCCTAGTCATTGTCCAGTTTATTTGGGAATATGACCCATTTATGTTGCCATGCCCCACCTATCTTCGGCCATTTTCCCAAGATTTCGCCACCATCCTCGGACGCTAGACAAAGAATAATGTGACCCCCTTCTCCGGTTGTAATGGGGTTTCCCCTTTCTGTCGGAGACAACATGGCCATGGGTGTGTCTAGAAACAATGTTCAGTCCTTGAATGTTCCCTAATGTCATAATTTGATATCATCCAACCTATCCAGGTAAACCTAACCTACCGTGAGACCCATAGATACCTCGATTGCCATTGCTCCTAGAACCTGTTTGTCCCAACCTTCTTCCGATACGAAATTTGTTTGATGCACATGGCTAGCATATTGGTAGATGCACATGGTTGGCATGTTGGTAGAGGCATATGATTGGTACACCATTGGCACATGTTTTTAGCATATAGTTGATACATTCCATTGATGATATTTTTTGGCACATTGTATGGTGTTGATGCACATGGTTGATGTACATGGGTGTTGTGCATGGTGGGCACACAATTTGGTACATGATGTACTTGGTTGATGCTTTATTCATGATTCTCTTATTGAAATATCTTTTGTTTCATGGTATGGCAAGCGTTTTGATGCATGGACAGGTTCAAGGATCATCATAGAAAGAGCGATTGTTCTATGATTTGATTGAGCAGTAGAATTTGCAGCAGAAGCATATTGTAGAGAAGACAGGGGGAGACATACCCATAGGAGGATTCATTCTTCTTCCCATGATTCTAGGAAGAAAGAGCTCTATATTTGAAGAAAGAGCACAGAGGCATAATTCCAAGGGGAGCGATGGTCACAGGGGGAGCATGAGCGATATATCTTCATAATTACATCAGAGTGATATCCCTTGTTCAAAAGGGGAGAGATTATTCAGAGGAAGATCAAAGGCATTCAAACAGGGAGAGTATCCTTAAGAAGAGTTCAAGAAGGGGGAGCAACTCCAAGAGGATAATGATCCTTTTCCATTGATGTCAAAGGTAGAGAGATAGTCACATTGATGTGATTGATGATTATTGATGTGGAGAGATAGTCACATTGATGTGATTGATGACTATTGATGTAGAGCATGCCTTGTCTACATGTTGACATCAATGATTGGTGTTGAAATCAATGTTGGTATTGCCATCAATGCCAAAGGGGGAGATTGATGGATCATGTTGTCATTGATGCCAAATGTTTAATTAATTGATGTCAAAGGATTTATTTCAAGTGTTTGATTGATGTCAAGGGATGACTGATTGATTGATGTCAAGGAATTGGTTGATGCCAAAAGATGATTAAATGATGTCAAATGTTTGATGTATGTCTTATCATAGTATGTTGATAAGAAGTACAAATGGATGAACTCCAAAGTGGTCCCCTTATGGTGAAATCCCTCACAGTAAGATGCTTTACAGATTGAGTTATCGAAGAAGAATGGTTAGAGAACCCATACTTGAATGTGGAATAATGAGATGAAGATCAATGAATTTTTCAGTGGAACTATCCTAGATGGATAGTGCTTGTCATGCCATTTCTGGTGGTATGTGAAATGTCACATAACTCCTAATGGATTGAGAGTTATGGGCCTATGAAGATGAAGGACCCTCATATGTTGGCTTGAAGCCCCAAGAGGTCAAAGAAATCAAAGTTCTTGAAAAGAACAAATTATTATTTAAATGGTTACAAGTCAAGGAGGAATATTTAAAGGATAAAGGAATGGAGAACTTTCTAATTATGGAAAGTTGTTAACCCTAAAAATGAGGAAAATAGGTTAAGTGACCTAGAAATGGGTTAAGTGACCTAGAAGTAGGTTAAGTGACCTAGAAATGGGTTAAGTGACATAGAATATGATTCTAAGGAAACTACTTGGAGAGTATAAATAAGAGGCAAGGGTCTCTTGTGAAAAGCATCTCTTGCATCTCTTGTGTGTATCTCTTGAGCATGTATTGAAGATCTATTATGAGAGAGAGATGATCTAGAGGATCTCATGGATGCATCAAAGTTTCAGCAAGTTAGATATCACGACGACAAAATTATTGGGAGTTTAGAAACCCTAGTTTATGAGGTATACGTGGGCTATAGTGAGCCAGGGCGCGTATATACATGGGCTGGATGAGGACATGGTGTGTACAGTGGATGAAGTCATCAAGAATTGTGGTTGAGATGATGACATCTTGATTACTGAAGCAAGTTCTAGATCTACATTCTATGGGATCAAATCTTCCATAGAAATTCTTGTATAGTTACATTGTTGTCTTGATGGATACTCTTTCTTGTTGTGTAGTGAATGCTTAAGGAATTCTTGGTATGGTTGTTGTGATGTGGTTTGTGTTGGTTGATGGAGTGAGAAACACTCTTATGATTCAGTACTGATATGATTTCTATAGTATACTGGTTTCTTATACATGATGGGTAACATTCATATTGTATGATTGAGAAGCATGATTTAGTTGTTGGAGAGATTGGATGTGTTGTGACTGGTTATGGGTCAGATGGGACAGTGAAATACATAAGAGAATGTGATTGAAGGTTGCAGAGGATATGAGTTCAAATTGAAGAGAAAACCATAGGAGCTCAGAAGTGATACACAGGCTGTAGTACAGACTAGCCGCATACATACGCGAGTTGTACTACTAGTAGGGCACGTACATACGCGTGCTAAACTATCGACAGGTCACATACCTGTTGACAGATTGATATATGTTGAGGATTTTTGCCTCATATTAGTTGGTGCTGAGGGTGTAAGATGAGTCTTGCATTATAGAGCTGGTGCTCTTGTAGATTTGTACTCTATTCAATTGTTGTTGATAACCCAAGGATTGTAGTCCGTAATAAAAAGAAAATTGTACATACATCTTGTGTTCCTTGTGGTAATGATTTGTTGATGATATATTGTTGATATATGTTCACATGTAACTGATTATAAATGAAATCAATAATTAATGAGTAAATGGTGATTTCTAACTAATCAGTTTTGTGAAGGGGAAGTTTTGGGAAAACTATCCCTAGACTATTCACCCCCCCTCTCAATGTAGTCAGTATGTCCAAGAGTAAGTACCCTCTAGGAGTTTGAATAGATCACACCAGGCTCCACATCCTATGACCTAACCCTCAAAACTATCTTATTCCACTCAACAACAATGACAATAACCAAACTCACAATAATCAACTGACCTCGACCTAGACCTCCTGGGTCTTTATTTATATTACTCTACTGGCTTATAAACCTTACAATATTGTCAAAAAACCTAACCCCAACATGTTTAGGCCTGTATGCATGCGCTCCATGCTGTTTTTCTTCCTGCATGATGCTTTTCCTTCTTTTCTGCATGCTGCTTTTCTGCCTCCAAAGGAACACGCTCCAAAAACAAACCTTCTCTTCAAAAAATAGGCCCGGACCCAAAATAGATCTTTCTCCCAAAATAGGCATGCACCAACAAGTGATATGTATCAATCTTATTACTTCCTACTTTTAGTGAAGCCTGGGTAGGAAGAGATCTCGTAACAAACTTACTAACACAATGGGAAAGTGCATTACAGAGTGAAAATCCTTCAACAAGTATATCATAAAAGAGTTACTTTTGACTTCAAATGTTTAGAGAAATGTTCCAAGACAGTCAATTACTTTAGTGCAAATTTCTTCATCTTGATATTTTGGTGATGATCACTATTGACGAAAATTGTTATCAACCATTGAGACCAATTGTGGTCTATCAGACCTTAAGAAAAATGGTAAGAAATTATTTGGTGTTCTTTAGAATATTATTTCTAGGATTGAAAAGATTGGAGAGAAGCTTTCCTAAATATTTACATTTTTTTATAAGTTAATGGGTTAGGAATGCCGATATTGTTACAAATATATTGAAATTGAGATCTAATGTGGGAATATATGGGACATTCTAAGAGAAAGCGTCTTTTGTTCTCCATCTTCTTAGTATCATAAAGATGACAAATGTTGTTTTAGAAATTGTCCAATGCCATGTTTCATTATGGAGCTTGTGAGAGTTCATTCCTTTTTTAGAAACATTGAATATGTTCTTTAAGATAGCTATGGAAAAAAAGGTACTTTTGATATTCTAGTTTGGGGTTAATGATCTCTTTATAAAATCTCAATTTTATCTTTTCCTCTATTTTTTTATTGCACCACAATTTCTCCTCAAATTTAGATGTGATAGTATTTTTAATGGCTTATGTATTTTGCAGAGTGACCTCCTCCTTTATTCTCCAATGGTTTAACAAAGACTTAGAATATTTATGCTAACCCCTCTTAAGACTTAGGTAACTTTGATTGGAGTTTGAAACATTATTCAGAAGCCTCTTGTCTTTCATTTTGGTTGGTGTACATTAGGTACCTAGCTAGTCATAGACATACTCTCAATGGGGGAAAACCCAATATCTATGAGGAGGATAGAATAGAGTGTATTGTTTTTAATTTTAATATTATAAATTATAATATGCTTCTAATTTTTCTTGATCTTCCTCCATGATTCTCTAGAAACGCTACAACCCCAAACTTCACATCCATATAATACAACAAGAGTGAATGTAGAAATTTGTATGCTCAAAGTTAATGCAAAACAAAAAAAATCACCTTTTTTACTAGAGGTTTCCCGGATCCTAGCCCCATGAAATTTCATCCATAGGTCTGTTATGAAATATAGAATAAAAAGGAAGTGGAAAGTGAACAATATTTTAGTTCTTAATAGTCCAATCTTCTAGTCAATCCAAGGAGAAAAGATACCAAAGTGACTTGATAACTTTTATCCCTATAGAGAAATCTTATCATGTATTAACTAGATCTGAAAACTCACTTTTACAATAGTTATTATAGAAGTAAAACAATCCTTAATTTCTTCAATTATGACAACAAATCACTCAAAAAAATTGTCCTTTACTTATGTCAACTCAACAATACATATATAGTTATAAATTACAATTCATGATCAACATACATGGATGTAAATAAAAATTTCAATTTTACACAAGTTATGGGCATTTAAACAATTCATCACATACACAAGATGAAGTTGGTGTACATATCATAGCCTTGTCACTAGGCTAGTAGAATCCACTAGCTCTCCAAAACCTTAGCTACAGAAAAACAAGAAAAACTCTAACTCAACCAAGGATATCCAATATACACGAATCACTCAAACAGGTCCTCCAAGGAAAGATAGAATCTTATCTTCTTCTTATTCTTCACCAAATACACCATAAGGTTTCATCA
>JASDQU010099751.1:131538-145617 GCA_032191745.1 Picea mariana
TTTAGTAGCTATCAAAAGGATATTCAGGTATTTGAAAGAAACAATGACTTATGGTCTGTGGTATCCCAGAAATCAGAATTTTTAGTTAACTGCTTATTCAGATGCAGATTGGGCAAACTATGTTGATGAGAGAAAAAGCACCAGTGGAGGAGAATTCTTCCTGGGTGACTCATTAGTAGCATGGCTTAGTAAAAAGAAAGGTTCCATTTCTTTATCAACCACAGAGGAAGAGTACATTGCTGCTACTACATATTGCACTCAGGTATTATGGATGATTCAGACACTTGCAGACTTGGAGGTGCACCGATCCCAATTCATTGTGATAACACTAGTTCCATCAGTGTGTCTAAGAATCTTGTATTCCACTCCAAGACCAAGCAAATTCCCATAAAATACCATTTTCTAAGAGAGAAAGTCACCAATCAGGTTGTTCAGGTTCAATACATTCCAACCACAGAACAAATAGCAGACATCTGTACTAAACCCCTAGCTAAGACCCCTTTTGAATATCTCCGACAAAATTTGGGTGTCATCCCGTTTCACACCTAAGAGAGTCTATCCTGTTAGGGGGAGTCTTGTATTGATTGCATATCTGATACCTCCTAAAAATACTGCAACAGCTCAGGGGGAGCGTGTTTTCTTTGACAATGATGTCAAAGGGGGAGAAAAGAACAGGTCAGGGTGCCTTTGTTGCCATCAATGCCAAAGGGGGAGATTGTTGGCATGTTTTACTGGCAGAGTATGCTTGTCATTGACATAAAGTACAATAGCAATGGATCTTATTGATATTTCCTGATGAACGTCAGATCCGAGCCAGAGGTCTGACCGGCATTGGATCCAGGAGAACCTGCATGCTCTTTAATGAGCAAGGTGACATGCAAAACCCCCAAAAATCCAAAACAGGCACCTCAATGAAGACTCCATTTTGGAATTTCGGTGATCAGGAGATGGAGATGTCAGAGACTCTCCTCAACAGGAGTCTCGAAGTCGCGAAATGTGAAACCCTGAAATCGCAAAACAGGGGCACCACTCGAAGTATTGAATACCGGGATTTCGGCTATCGGGAGATGGAGATGTTAGAGACTCTCCTCAACAGGAGTCCCGAAGTGCTGAAATGTGAAAACCCGAAATAGGCGCATCGCTTGGAGTGTTGGATACCAGGATTTCAATTACCAGGAGATGGAGATGTCAGAGACTCACATCATCAGGAGTCCTGAAGTGTCGAAATGCAAAAACCCGAAACAAGCGCATCACTTGGAGTACTGGATACCAGGATTTCGGATATCGGGAGATGGAAATGACAAAGACTATCATCATAAGGAGTCCTGAATTTTCAAAAACCGAAGTCGAGAAATGATAAAGACTCCATACCAGAGTTTCGGATACCGGGATTAGGAGGAGTCAAGAGTAATGACTCTTCATCAGAGGAGTTCCAAAATCGCGAAACCCGAAGTCGCGAAATGTCACAGACAGGCTTTGTTTCGAAGTTTCAGGCACCGCGACATGGAGAGTAAAGAAACTTTACCATAGGAATATTGAAATGCCGATTCACCAAACACTGGAGTACCGGACCATTGATATGACTCTATTTCGGAGTTCCAGATACCGGGAGTTGAAGTGTCAAAACACTTCACAACCAAGAGTGCCGAAATGCCAAAACACGAAATTGCAAAATGCAGTTTCGACTAAGGCTGAGGTCACAGCCGATGGTCACGTCAGCAGAATATGGGGGAAGGAGTTAGTGAAGACAAGCTCCTTTTCGGAGTTTCGGGGGTCGGGAAATGGAGAGTACTAAAATCCTCCACCACGCTGATCCCGAAATGTCGAAGAGTGGAATGCCGAAATGAACCCAAGATTTAGAGAAGTTAATCCAATGGTGCAGATGAAACTGAAGAAGATCGGAGGGCTACTATAGCACTTCTCATTGTAACTTCTAGAAACCACTGATGGTTTCTTCCAGAGGACTCGAAGAGAATTCTGTGTGATTTCCAGAGGAACTTAAGGGTCATAAAGAATCTGCTAGTAGGACAAAAAGACAATTCGTGGAGGCTATTGACAGTTGGAAGAGCATTGAAGCTGTTAACTGTGACAGTGAGGTTGAGGTTGTCTGCAACAGAAGATGAAGAATCTCAACTGCCTGTGATGTGAAGGAATTTGATCATGACACCTAGTAATGATGGACATATGGGCTTAACAAAATAGAGAATCTAAAGAGTTGTCATCATGAAGAGGTAGAACACTCCACATGTAGAGGATGCAGAACCATTGCAGACAGAGGACGCACAAGATGCACAGGGAGTATAAGAATGTGGAGAAAAGAAGAGATAGGAGTTGTTGCAGTTGTGAGTGATGCATGAGTGAAGAAGGAGGTGTAGTGCAGCAGCTGAAATGGATAGAAGAGAAAAGTTGCACTGAATGAGAATGGTGCAAAAAGCACAAGAGGCAAAAGAACGCAATGGTGCAAGGGATGCGTGTAGGAAGACAGTGAGGAAGACAGAGTAATGAAATCTTGCAGAACAGTGATGAGACTGGTAAGATTTTGTTGAACACTATATCACTGTAATAAGTTTCAGTAATTCATATTCATAAACTAGGGTGGTAGGGAGGTGCTAGGGAGGACTGGTGTCCTCAGAGGTTCAAGTGGGTTCTTGAACACAGGGAGTTGTAGCTTCCTTCTAGTTGGCGCTAGAGAAACTAGGGAGTTGGTGCTTCCTTCTAGTGGGTGCTAGAGAAACTAGGGAGTTGGTGCTAGAGAAACCAGGGAGTTGGTGCTTCCTTCTAGTGGGTGTTAGAGAAAAATAGAGAGTTGGTGCTCTCAACAAGTTATATCTTGCAAAAACAGAGGTTGTAGCCTCACAATGAGTTGGTGCTCATATGTATGATAATATAGAGAATGTAAATAATACTTGTCATATAAAGAAGAAGAGGTTTTTACCCTTTATGGGTTTCGTCGAGAAATATTTGTCTCTATGTATCTCATATGTGACTGATGTTGAATGTCCCATTGTTTATTTACCTACATTATGGTTATCATCATTGAGTGCCTTGTAAAGAATTTAAAAGAAGCATAATTGTTTAAGCATGGTAACAACTGATTCACGACCCCCCCCCCCTCTCAGTTGTCCAACAAGTTGTTGTTAAGTGGGCTTCTCATTTTTCCTCTGGAGGAATGCATGCAAGGAATTGAATTTGTGGAAAAAGTGCTTGCTTGAATGCACTAGATCTTTGAATTCACTTGATTTAGTAGTAAATTCAGCTTAGGGTAGGTAGGTGTGAATAAGATCAACATGGTGAGCATTTCTTTCAGCATTTTTTAGTTACAGTTTCAGTTTGATTTTTGGTTCCGGTTGCAGACTTAGTTGGTTGCAAATCAGGTCACAGTTTTCATGTTGAAAGTTTCAGAAAACGTGGGAGCATCCTAATGGATTAGAAATAGAGTTTAAGATACATAGCTCGTAGACCACTTTAGTTTCATAATTTTGTAGGAAACATGTACAGTGATCAGATGTCTATTGAATATGGTTTTGTGCAGTTTACATGGGCAGAAAATTTTGACCATTTCCAAAAGGACGTTGCCACAGTTTCATTGAAATGGCTGGTGCTTTGCATGGGACATGGCTGCACAAGATGGTAAAAATTTGTGTCTAAGGAATGTGACTGCAAAGGTCACATTTGAAACCATTGCAATATATAAATTCACCCACCTGAGTGAGGCACCAACTGTATTGAATATAATTGCAAATGCTCGACCACATGAGAGGAAAGCTCTCCACAAGACTGTTGAAGTGATCTTTAGTGGAGCATCATCACCATCCCAGATATTATCCACCATGGACAAGCTTAGTTTCAATGTGATTCATTCATATATCCTCATAGAAAAATATGGACCAGCATCAATGTGTGTATGGAAGCCTAAATGAGATTCTCTATCAAAGGAGGAGCAAGCTATATTGAAGGCCCTAAGTTTATGCTGAGTTTGGTTAAATTATGTCAAATAAGTCTTGTCAGATAGTTTCTTTATCACTTTAGAGTCTTTTTGAGTCAAATAAAACCCAATGGTCAAGCACATGGTCTGTTGTTCTTTTTTACCTCATTGTGAGGATATCATCCCCATTGGAACCAAATGATAGCATCTTTGTTTTTGGTGTAGGGTTAAGGGTTTTTTCTGAGTTTTCAAAGTCATGTCTTGGTCTTGGGAAGACCAAGACATTCCTAAATGATTCACAGTGAGTATGTTCTATTTCATAAGGTGATTTAAAGTCCTTAGGCCATTGATCAAATAAAGGTAAATATGCATGTCAAAGGAGAGTCGAGTCATAGGTATGAGTCTAAAAGGTTTTTGTGTCTATTTCATAATAAAATATCATGAAAGAAAAGGAATCAAAGGGGTAAGAGGCCATCCCAAGTTTTTTTTTATGTCATAGAATTTGTGGGAAGCATTCATTTGATGTTAAAGAATGGTTTTCACAAGGGTGACAACATAAACATTTCCTAGGCACAGTTGTTGTTATGATTGATAAAGTGTCATACACAGCATTTGTGTCGCAAGTTTTCTCTATGCAAATGTTGTAGACTCATATGATTAAAAAGGATAGCATGAAGTGAAAGGAATATGAGTTTTGAGGTAAATATAGGTTCCCGGTCATTTGCTTCCACCTGGATCTGCACAAGTTACAACAAGATGGAGTTTGCTACGCAAATGTTGTAGGCACACATGATTAGAAAAAACAGTGGGAGGTTATGAGAATATAGTTTTGAAATAAGTACAGGTCTCCAACAAGATGCTACAACCAGAAGTTGCACAGGTTTCAAGCAAAATCAAGTGTGTTGCATAAAGTTTGTAGAGTGTGTTGCGCAAGTTCTGGGAATGATTTTTTTTTCATTCAACTTCAAGATCACATTCCGAAACACTGGAGAGGAGTTTGGAAAAACCCAGAGAGGTTTTTGTCAAGCATGATATAAATAACAAAAACCTCTAACAATTTTTACATAGGTGTGAGAGTTTGAGAGATTCAAATGAATATTTACGGTCCATTTTTCCATATTTTAGCATTTAATGTTTTCCTGTTTTAGTCATCATCTTTGGGCGCAGATTTAGAGGAGATGGAGAATAAGTTTTGAAAACCAAAAGACAATTTTGTAAATAATAGACCCAATAACAAAAACCACTTTTATTTTTTACACATGTGTTATTATTTGGAAGATACGAAGTGATCTTTGAGGCCTATTGATCTGAAAACGGGCGAGTACTTTACTGTACGCAAGTTTTCAATCGAGAATTGTTTTCTGACAAAGTATTTTCATAAGGATTAAAAGGAATATGAATCCATTATTAACATTTATTTTAAACAAGAATACATAACATACATGAACTCAAATGGAATAAATCACATGAAAAGACAAGAGAGAGAGACAACCAATGTTGGTAATGGAGTTCACCCCTCTTGGGCTACGTCTCTGGACCCGCTTCAATTTGAATACAGATCGCTTTCATTTCTTCTTCAAAATATCTTGGGATCCTCTCATAAGTGATTACATAATAGACGCCTTCTCCTTCAATGAGGATTCAAGAAGACTACTCACACTCATATCTCTTCATACATCAAGAAGGATAATTCCTTACATGAATAAGTATTTCAATGCTTAGGAGTAGTAGCACTATGGATCTCTAACTCCACTCATTAAATATCCATTACTCTCCTCCTTACATAGGGCTCACATAAGGTATTATATATTTTTTCCTCACTCCCTGTTAAGTTATAAAGTGGGCCTATGTTTTTGAATTTTGTCAAAGTTGAATCTATTTGCAGGTTTTCATTGGAGTTGTTGTTAAGTGGGCTTCTCATTTTTCCTCTGGAGGAATCCATGCAAGGAAATGAATTTGTGGACAAAGTTCTTGATTGGATGCATTGGCTCTTTGAATTCACTTAATTTAGCAGTACATTCAGCTTAGGGTAGGTAGGTGTGAATAAGATCAACATGGCGAGCATTTCTTTCAGCATTTTTCAGTTACAGTTTCAGTTTGATTTTTGGTTCTGGTTGCAGACTTAGTTGGTTTCAAGGTCACAGTTTTCATGTTGAAAGTTTCAGAAAACGTGGGAGAATCCCAATGGATTAGAAATAGAGTTTAAGGTACATAGCTCATAGACCACTTTGGTTTCATATTTTTGTAGGCAACATGTACAGTGATCATATGTCTATTGAATATGGTTTTGTGCAGTTTACATGGGTAGAAAATTTTGACCATTTCCATAAGGACGTTGCCACGGTTTCATTGAAATGGCTGGTGCTTTGCATGGGACATGGCTGCATAGGATGGTAAAAATTTGTGTCTAAGGAATGTGACTGCAAAGGTCACATTTGACACCATTGCAATATATAAAGTCACCCACCTGAGTGAGGCACCAACTGTATTGAATATAATTGCAAATGCTCGACCACATGAGAGGAAAGCTCTCCACAAGACTGTTGAAGTGATCTATGGTGGAGTATCATCACCATCCCAGATATTATCCATCATGGACAAGCTTGGTTTCAATGTGATTCATTCATATATCCTCACGGAAAAATATGGACCAGCATCAATGTGTGTATGGAATCCTAAATGAGATTCTCTATCAAAGGAGGAGCAAGCTATATTGAAGGCCCTAAGTTTATGCCGAGTTTGATTAAATTATGTCAAATAAGTCTTGTCAGACATTTTCTTTATCACTTTAGAGTCTTTTTGAGTCAAATAAAACCCAATGGTCAGGCACATGGTTTGTTGTTCTTTTCTACCTCATTGGGAGGATATCAGCCCCATTGGAGCCAAATGATAGCATCTTTGTTTTTGATGTAGGGTTAAGGGTTTTTTCTGAGTTTTCAAAGTCATGTCTTGGTCTTGGGAATACCAAGACATTCCTAAATGATTCACAGTGAGTGTGTTCTATTTCATAAGGTGATTTAAAGTCCTTAGGCCATTGATCAAATAAAGGGAAATATGCATGTCAAAGAAGAGTCAAGTCATAGGTATGAGTCTAAAAGGTTTTTGTGTCTCTTTCATAATAAAAAATCATGAAAGAAAAGGAATAAAAGGGGTAATAGGTCATCCCAAGTTTTTTTTTATGTCATAGAAGTTGTGGGAAGCATTCATTTGATGTTAAAGAATGGTTTTCACAAGGTTGACAACATAAACATTTTCTAGGCACAGTTGTTGTTCTGACTGATAAAGTGTCATACACAACATTTGTGTAGCAAGTTTTCTCTATGCAAATGTTGTAGACTCATATGATTAAAAAGGATAGCATGAAGTGAAAGGAATATGAGTTTTGAGGTAAATATAGGTTCCCAGTCATTTGCTTCCACTTGGATCTGCACGAGTTACAACAAGATGGAGTTTGCTACGCAAATGTTGTAGGCACACATGATTAGAAAGAACAGTGGGAGGTTATGAGAACATAGTTTTGAAATAAGTACAGGTCTCCAACAATATGCTCCAACCAGAAGTTGCACAGGTTTCAAGAAAAATCAAGTGCGTTGCATAAATTTTGTAGAGCGTGTTGTGCAAGTTCTAGGAATGATTTTTTTTCATTCAACTTCAAGATCGCATTCCGAAAAACTGGAGAGGAGTTTGGAAAAACCCAGAGAGGTTTTTGTCAAGCATGATATCAATAACAAAAACCTCTAACACTTTTTACACAGGTGTGATATTTTGAGAGATTCAAATGAATATTTATAGTCCATTTTTCCATATTTTAGCATTTAATGTTTTCTTGTTTTAGTCATTAGCTTTGGGTGCAGATTCGGAGATGGAGAATAATTTTTGAAAACCAAAAGACAATTTTGTCAATAATAGACCCAATAACAAAAACCACTTTTATTTTTTACACATGTGTTATTATTTGGAAGATATGAAATGATCTTTGAGGCCTATTGATCTGAAAACGGGCGAGTACTTTACTGTACGCAAGTTTTCAATCGAGAATTGTTTTCTGACAAAGTATTTTCATAAGGATTAAAAGGAATATGAATCCATTATTAACATTTCTTTTAAACAATAATACATAACATACATGAACTCAAATGGAATAAAGCACATTAAAAGACAAGAGAGAGAGACAACCAATGTTGGTAATGGAGTTCACCCCTCCTGGGCTACGTCTCTGGACCCGCTTCAATTTGAATACGGATCACTTTCATTCCTTCTTAAAAATGTGTTGGGATCCTCTCATAAGTGATTACATTATAGACACCTTCTCCTTCAATGAGGATTCAAGAAGACTACTCACACTCATATCTCTCCATACATCAAGAAGGATAATTCCTTACATGAATACGTATTTCAATGCTTAGGAGTAGTAGCACTATGGCTCTCTAACTTCACTCATTAAATATCAATTACTCTCCTCCTTACATAGGGCTCACATAAGGTATTATATAGTTTTTCCTCACTCCCTCTTAAGTTATAAAGTGGGCCTAAGTTTTTGAATTTTGTCAAAGTTGAATCTATTTTCAAGTTTTCATTGGAGTTGTTATTAAGTGGGCTTCTCATTTTTCCTCTAAAGGAATGCATGCAAGGAATTGAATTTGTGGACAAAGTGCTTGCTTGGATGCACTGGATCTTTGAATTCACTTGATTTAGCAGTACATTCAACTTAGGGTAGGTAGGTGTGAATAAGATCAACATGGCGAGCATTTCTTTCAGCATTTTTCAATTACAGTTTCAGTTTGATTTTTGGTTCCAGTTGTAGACTTAGTTGGTTGCAAATCAGGTCACAATTTTCATGTTGAAAGTTTCAGAAAACATGGGAGCATCCCAATGGATTAGTAATAGAGTTTAAGGTACATAGCTCGTAGACCACTTTGGTTTCATATTTTTGTAGGAAACATGTACAGTGATAAGATGTCTATTGAATATGGTTTTGTGTAGTTTACATGGGCAGAAAATTTTGACCATTTCCATAAGGACGTTGCCACAATTTCATTGAAATGGTTGGTGCTTTGCATGGGACATGGATGCACAGGATGGTAAAAATTTGTGTCTAAGTAATGTGACTGCAAAGTTCACATTTGACACCATTGCAATATATAAAGTCACCCACCTGAGTGAGGCACCAACTGTATTGAATATAATTGCAAATGCTCGACCACATGAGAGGAAAGCTCTCCACAAGACTGTTGAAGTGATCTTTGATGGAGCATCATCACCATCCCAGATATTATCTACCATGGACAATCTTGGTTTCAATGTGATTCATTCATATATCCTCACAGAAAAATATGGACCAGCATCAATGTGTGTATGGAAGCCTAAATGAGATTCTCTATCAAAGGAGGAGCAAGCTATATTGAAGGCCCTAAGTTTATGCTGAGTTTGGTTAAATTATGTCAAATAAGTCTTGTCAGACAGTTGCTTTATCACTTTAGAGTCTTTTTTAGTCAAATAAAACCCAATGGTCAGGCACATGGTCTGTTATTCTTTTCTACCTCATTGGGAGGATATCATCCCCATTGGAGACAAATGATAGCATCTTTGTTTTTGGTGTAGGGTTAAGGGTTTTTTCTGAATTTTCAAAGTCATGTCTTGGTCTTGGGAAGACCAAGACATCCCTAAACGATTCACAGTGAGTGTGTTCTATTTCATAAGGTGATTTAAATTCCTTAGGCCATTGATCAAATAAAGGGAAATATGCATGTCAAAGGAGAGTCAAGTCATAGGTATGAGTCTAAAAGGTTTTTGTGTCTCTTTCATAATAAAAAAATCATGAAAGAAAAGGAATAAAAGGGGTAAGAGGTCATCCCAAGTTTTTTTTTATGTCATAGAAGTTGTGGGATGCATTCATTTGATGTTAAAGAATGGTTTTCACAGGGGTGACAACATAAACATTTTCTAGGCATAGTTGTTGTTCTGACTGATAAAGTGTCATACACAACATTTGTGTAGCAAGTTTTCACTATGCAAATGTTGTAGACTCATATTATTAAAAAGGATAGAATGAAGTGAAAAGAATATGATTTTTGAGGTAAATATAGGTTCCCGGTCATTTTCTTCCACTTGGATCTACACGAGTTACAACAAGATGGAGTTTGCTACGCAAATGTTGTAGGCACACATAATTAGAAAGAACAGTGGGAGGTTATGAGAATATAGTTTTGAAATAAGTATAGGTCTCCAACAAGATTCTACAACCATAAGTTGCATAGATTTCAAGAAAAATCAAGTGCATTGCATAAAGTCTATAGAGCGTGTTGCAGAAGTTCTGGGAATGATTTTTTTTTCATTCAACTTCAAGATCACATTCCAAAAAACTGGAGAGGAGTTTGGAAAACCCCAGAGAGGTTTTTGTCAAGCATGATCTCAATAAAAAAAACTTATAACACTTTTTACATAGGTGTGATAGTTTGAGAGATTCAAATGAATATTTACGGTCCATTTTTCCATATTTTAGCATTTAATGTTTTCTTGTTTTAGTCATCATCTTTGGGTGCAGATTCGAAGGAGATGGGGAATAATTTTTGAAAATCAAAAGAAAGTTTTGTCAATAATAGACCCAATAACAAAAACCACTTTTATTTTTTACACATGTGTTATTATTTGGAAGATATGAAATGATCTTTGAGGCCTATTGATCTGAAAACGGGTGAGTACTTTACTGTACGCAAGTTTTCAATCAAGAATTGTTTTCTGATGAAGTATTTTCATAAGGATTAAAAGGAATATGAATCCACTAATAACATTTATTTTGAACAACAATACATAACATACATGAACTCAAATGGAATAAAGCACATGAAAAGACAAGAGAGAGAGACAACCAATGTTGGTAACGGAGTTCACCCCTCCTGGGCTACGTCTCTGGACCCGCTTCAATTTGAATACGAATCGCTTTCATTCCTTCTTCAAAATATGTTGGGATCCTCTCATAAGTGATTACATAATATACGCCTTCTCCTTCAATGAGGATTAAATAAGACTACTCACACGCATATCTCTCCATACATCAAGAAGGATAATTCCTTACATGAATAAGTATTTCAATGCTTAGGAGTAGTAGCACTATGGATCTCTAACTCCACTCATTAAATATCCATTACACTCCTCCTTACATAGGGCTCACATAAGGTATTATATAGTTTTTCCTCACTCCCTCTTAAGAAAGAGCATTAATTCCTAGATCCACAATAATAGGATCTAATTACAAAAGAGGAAAAACAAGATCCATGAATGTAGGATCTCAAACTATCTTCATGCACATAATGGGAAAAGTCTCTAAACCACCCAAAGACTCCTCATCCATGTCCTTGATTCTCTCAACCTATAATTGAGAGTAATGGAAAATTGGTGTGATGTGGTTTCTCACATAAAAACCAATTTCCATAATTACAATTTCAATGAAAAATACGTGAGTCTTAATTTCCTCTCAAGTATTAATCATTTTACAAAAAGAATTAAGTGCATGATTTTTCCAAAATCTCATAAAGCATAATTAAATGCATGAGCATCTCATAAAAACATAAATAAATGCATGAGACCTTTTCCTCACAAAGAATTAATAAAATGCATGAGAAAATAAAACTCAAAACATATAACTTCACCATCTTCACCACTCTGTAGATCAACTTGGTGAACACAGTAAAGTCCTTCCATGTGTGGAAATCCATCTGGATCACGCCTCCCCACAAAGAACCTTTTGGTCTCCAAAAGTATCAACTCTATCTATATGCAAATGTCCTCAAAAGGCACATTCCTTCAAGACTCCTTTACATACATACTTCGGAATCAGAATGCAAAGCCAACACTTGCAACCGTTGCAAAGAAAATGTTTGGAAAAGCATATCCCTTGTCTCCTTCACCTCTGTTCTTCAGAGCTCAAATGTCGAAGCCCACACCTACATAATCTTGCAACCTGTAGCATATGATACAAGTAATATCCCCAAGGATGATCCTTGTGGTAATCATGTTTATGAATTCTAAATCATGTTTTGTAGGCTGGTAAGATGAGTATTGATAAGATGGTAAGGATTATGAGTTAATTAGGATGGAGATCCTAAGTGTTAAGGCTAGGAGCATGTTTTTGTATATGTAATTATGCAGAACATTAATAAAAATATGAACATTGTTCTGTGTAGACTGACCATGAAGAAAGAGTGATGGGGTACTAAGCTTCCATAGAGTGGGTATGGGAATGGGGGCTGAAAAGTGGAAAGAAAGGATAAGTGTTGGGCCTAGGGGATTACCTCTAAAAAGGGATAATAATCTATTATTATTATTTCCAAAAAGCTAAGGTGGACAATTTTGAGTGTTGTCCTAAGTTCCTAGAGAGGAACGCATGTCGATGGAGTGCATGCATCTTCATGGGTGACATGTGTCGGCCCAAGAACATGCAGTTAAAATCTACAGAAGTCAATCATGGAGGGGGTTTGCTCCTCATTTCAAATACCCTCACGCTGCTCTAAAAATCAAAAAACCGAGATGTCTCCCTGAAAACCAAAAGATCCTCCATCTGATCCTATTTTTTGGTCTGTGTTTGTCCTTGGCATACCTATACACCATTGAGAGAACTGGTCAAGAGGGGAAAGTCAACCTGTGAGTTCGTGAACCCAGTCTATCCTCCACTGTAGAACTAAATTTGTACCCAAATTGTCTGTGGGTTGTTGCTTTCTATTTTTCCTGAGTGGGATTGCGTTGTGGTTATCCTCACCATGTGGGAATTGAGTCAAAAGGGGTTGAAGAACTTATTTCAAGCCCGTGGTTGAAGAGGTGGGTTGTTAGGTTTGTGAGCGGCTCTTTCTAGGTGAGAGAGTCTACTGGAAAGTGGTTCCTCCTAGAGAGATTCCAACACCAGCTACAAAGCTCTGAGAGTTCCTGATCTGGCCTGTTGCCGAGACCCAAAGAGGGAGGTGAAGCACCGATGAACTGTGCATGTGAAGATGTATACTCCTGGGTGGAGAAGGCATGTGGGGAATGAGAATCCATGAGTAGTGGGCATAAGAAGGGTCTTAGAGAGAATCCTTCCAGTTGCTCTGTGCATTTTTCCTTGTAACCTCAGCCTAGTCTAGCATTCCCTTACTTTGGGTGGTTCTTAGTCCCATCTTGGGGGTGACCCACTGTTGAGTGTGATGAGCAGTGAGGTCTAAGGCTGGGAGGTTTGTGGAAGGCCTACACATGGTTGGTGGAATTACCATAGTTTCAAAGATAAGTATCAGTTTGTGCTTAATATTATGTTTTGCATGCTTGTGATGCTTATATGTTGTCATGTATTCGGTAGCGCATATGAGTTATTGTTAATGTCATTGATGATGTATATTAGCAGTAATCATGTGCTTACTCTGTATTGTTTTATTAAATCTGTTAATTAGATTTAATATGCATGTTATATATATAAGTATGAGAATGTTCTGCATGGTAGCATTGCCCGACAAGTGGATTGGTGTTTGGGGACGTTACAATGTGGTATCAGAGCCAAGTTTTCAACACTGAGCCTAAATGGAATGGATAAGTGGTTGTTGGACACGAAGTTCAGGTGGCAATTGTGTTTGGAAGAACTGATTTTTTGGACCTTAGAATGTTCTTGAGTGGCAAGGGGTTGCTTGGTCATGGTGTAGCAGTATTATAAGATCGCAGTCAATGTGGTATTTGACCAAAGAGAGAGAGAGAGAGAGAGCTCAACATAGGAAGTGTTGGAGCCATTGGATCTGAATGGGAGGAAAGGAGATTCCTCATGACTGTCAGATATGGAGAAGTTATAGGAGAGTTATCCTAGAAACCTTTTGAGGATTCGGCTATCGGGAAAAGTGAGATGTGTTGTTGCACGAACTCCTGATGCTCAAAACTCTAAAGTCCCGAAAATATATACACCCTAGATTGCAAGGAAAGAGCTTGACCGTTGGATCAAGGAAAAAGTAAGTTGCAATTTCACAATTTTGGCTATCGGGAAAAGCGAGATGTGTTGTTGCATAAAATCCTGAAACCCAAACTATCGAAAAGAAAAGTGAACATCATGGGACTTGATGACATCATCAAGGGTGACATGGAGCTTCCTAGACCTACCACGTGCCACCATTTTAGTCAATGACAATTGTACTAAGTGGGCCCAAAGG
>JASDQU010099751.1:195666-220265 GCA_032191745.1 Picea mariana
ACAAGTATATAAGTTTTTGGAATGAAATTTCATCGTTAAAGTACTCAACACCTGCACAAACAAAAACATATACTTAATATTTTGTTGGGAAAATAAGATACCAATGTTGGAAAAAATAAAATTTGACATGGTTATTCGCAATTTCTATGAATAAAAGGTGTATATTCAAAAAGCTAATTCAATTTTCTACGTTTCATCTTCTTACACGATATTCAAATTCATTGTAAAAGTACCTTGAATAATCCCTCCATGTTAACACATTGTTTTTTTTCCATATTTGCATTGCCACTAACGCTTCATGAGAGATCATCATTATCTTGCACTCACCTTACTATGGAACATTATTTTGACCATGTAGCTTATGTCTATTGTAAATTATTCACTCTTTGAGTATGAATTAGTGGTTAATACAATTCTTTATTGTTTCTCTCCAATTATTCCCTTCTTCTCTGAACTTTGAAAGTTTCGTGTTCATTGTTCCTAACTAGATTCTTTGTGGAGGTTTCAATACAATTTCACAACAACTTAATTTAACCTTAAAAAAAAACACTAATTTATATCCAAAGTCGGAATTGTTAACAGATAAATAAAATATACATAGATTGTGATTCATGAGAATTAATATCAAAATACATCAATGAACTCTCCAATGATGAGCCCCTTTTACACTCAAACCCAAAAACACTACCTTGAATCACAATTAATATCAAAGTGCATGAATGAACTCTCCAATGATGGCCCCTTTTACACTCAAACCTGAAAACACTACATTGACTATCTAAAACCTCTTTTCTTTTTCATGGCCCATTCTTAAATTAAGATGTTCATTATGAATAATTATTCAATTTCTATTAAAAAAAACACTATAATATGGAGATACATTTATGTTATGAACACAATTTCAAGATATATAGATGGTACAATATCAAACATAGTAATGAATGTTTTTAGAAAAACCTCTAAAAAAGAATGCTATGTAGTACAAAATTAGAAAATACAGAAATGTTAATAGTATTGGACTAAATAATAATTATTTTAAATATTTTTTTAAGGAATTATGAAAAGCATATAAGTAATTTTTTATTTTTTCATAGAAAGGGGCTTAAAAAAATGTTTTAAATTTTTTCTTATCAAATAAATTATATAAGAAAAATATTATTATGTGAAAAGATGTTTATAAATTAGTATGGGGAGAATTTAGTATGGGGGAGATATTGAAGCGTATAGTATGAGGGAGAGTATGAGGGAGATACTGAGGAATAAAGTGTTAAAAGTTATATTATACTTATAATAATAAATTCGACTCAATTAATAATAATAATAATATTTATAAAAATAAAGATGACTTAATAAAACAAAGTAATTGTCCGTAGGAGTGTAGATCTGGAAAGTGTCATGCAAATGGAAAGAAATATGTAAAGAAGGTCTCATGTTGGACGCTCCAATTTGCTTGTCGGTTGTGTAGATAGATGTTGGGTTAATTTTTTTAATCATTTATCCTTACATAAAAAGTAAAATAAATTATTAAAGACATATAATCCACATTTCAAAAACTTCTATCATTTTATAAAAAATATGAATTAAAACTAAATAACAATTATTCAATTTTTAAAAAATAATTATAACTCAAAACTAAATAACATTTAAACATTAAAAATAATTATCTAATTTTAGAAAAGAAACAAATGAAAATTTCACAATTTTTTTTATTTTTTTTATTTAAAAGAAACCATATAGCACCAATTATACATGAAAACTAAATGCAAACATTCCACACAATAAATGTCCTAAGAGATCACTAAAATAAGGTGGTGGTGACATATTATATTTAGCATAGAAACAAGATCTCCATTTTCAAAAAAAAAAAAAAAAACACTTGTTTTAATGATAAATCTCCTATTTTTTAACAATTCATATGCATAATGCAGTAAGTCAATCAATATTGACCATACAATAAGTCAATATTGATTCTATATGTATTCTCCATCCTATCCCTTGAATGATTATACACCCCATTTTCATCCCATCCGTTGAATGAATATACACTCAATTAGCTTCCAATATTCATCCTATCTATTAAAATGAATATACACCCAATTAGCTTAATGGACAGTGCATAGTTGAATGAATGTACACCCAATTAGCTTCCCAGTTTCATCCTATACGTTAAAATTAATATACAAAATGAATATACACCCAAATAGCTTAATGGACAATGCATAATTGAATGAATATACACCCAATTAACTTCTCGTTTTCATCCTATTCGTTAGAATGAATATACACCCAATTAGCTTAATGGACAATGCATAATTTTCTCTAAATGTGAATCATTAAACTTCACCAGTGAATTTTGATAGTGAATTCGCACGGGACACAGTGGAACGACAAAGACACTTAGAGGAGAGGGAGATTGTCGTTTCAACCACAAATCAAAGATTAATTTGTTTACCCATGCAACTCATTCTTACTTGGGTGGCTACATACCTTCTTTACCTCTTACCTGTTTAGAGGATGAACAACGACATATTCATTCACTGTAACTAGCTTCAGCAGAGTCCCTCAAATAATGTAGTATAATGGCTGAAATTTCTCTTTGGTTGTTTGGAATGACCATTTAGTTGGCTTTGCATGACAAAGTTGCAAAAATGGAGAACAGTTATGTCATGTTTATTTGGAAGCGTAGACATCAAACCCGTAAATGAGGAAGATGATTCCAGGGCTGACGAGATGAAAAGCCTTAAGGTTTCAAATCTCTCCCCAAACACTCGTTTTTTAAGTTTTTGAAGCAATTTTAAAATTGATGGTAGTCATTTTAAAGAAGATATAGGAATATACGAGGTACAGTGGAGGTTATGGCCTCTCATCTCATATGTTAAATGTAGAGTTTCAACAATTGGATCTACTAATTGGCAACCATGCATAGTGTTAATATCATTAGGGCAGATCCCAACTTTCCATTCATGAGTCTATAATATATCTCACCTTCCATGGATGTATGAAGGAACAAATTGAACAAATTTTTAATGGGTAATGGGGAGAATATATGAAGAAGAGATATGGAGGTTATGGGTTTTCATTGCTCATTTTAATTGCGAATTTTAGTAGTTGGCTCCATGGATATGGTTAGTCTGAATACACTACACGATATATGCAACAAAAAAACAATGGCTGCAACATTCTATAGGAAAAACAAGAATTAGTTATTTCTGAGACATTTTTAAATTCTCCCTAGCAACACTTAGGACGGATGAAACAACGATGTAGTGGAAAAATAGGTGGAGGAAAATAGATAGTAAAGGTTAGAAGTGGAAGCTAGCCCCTGTTGTTGCTACTCCAGTCCGCTAAGAATGTAAAATGAAAGTCTTGAGGTCAAACCCGTATGACATCACTAGCAATGCATTGGATACCTTAAAAGAGTATGTCCATCATTAACTAGAGTATGACAAGGATGACATCATTAACTAGAGTATTCCCTTCATTAGTTTATCAGATTATTTAAAACCAAATCTGAGTCAATCTCAGTCATGGAGGTTGTAGAGAAATCAAATTTGCTCACCTTTACTACGAACAATATCCAACTTGTTGTGCAACATTGAATGTTGTAGCAGGTGGTTGGTAGGCCGAACAATATCCAGCCTGCTGTGCAGCATTGAATGTTGTGATAGGTGGTTGGTAGGCCAAACAATATCCAGCCTATTGCGCAACATTGAATGTTGTGGTAGGTGGTTGGTAGGTCGTTAGATTTCAATCACTTTCAAATCCAATTACCTACCAAGAACCTGTCGCAACATTCAATGTTGCACAACAGGTTGTATATTGGCTTCCCACCTTTACTAGTGGCGTATTATGAGGAAATCAGATCAGATAGGATCGGAAAGCATGTAAAAATGATAGGTGGTGGGTTGCAACAAGACATTCCTAAATGATGAAAGATGAAAGAATTGAAAAGAGCCGAGAGGTGGTGCAATGAAGAAGAAATTTGAATTATTTTATGTATTTTACCGTATTTGACATCGTCAAATTTCATCTTTGTCGCCCGCGCCAAGGCAAAAAAATTGAACAGTGAGTCAAATTGTGCTAGCATTATCCACCATGCACTAAGCCAATGATTGTCTTAGTGCATGGTTCATGTGTCAGTTGGAGTACTACATGCCCCATGGTGCAGGTCAGATGGGCATAAATCATGTTCATAGCTTCAAGTAGATGAGCCCAAGTTTCCCGGCACACTCGTTCTTGTCAGTTCTCACATTGGTACTGCTACAACGACCTTGTTGCATGATGCACCTCCATTCCACCATAGCCACCTTATTTGGAGCATGTTGTAGGGTGTCGATGGACGTAGTGTAGTTGTGTTCGAAGCCGTGTGATGGGACAGTGGTTTCGAATCCTGCTTCGTCTCAAATTCAAATTCAAAAATTTGAACCTGGTTCGTTCCCCCCCTAACTTGTTTCAAAAAAGTCAATCCCTATTGTAGTCACACGCTCCCAGATGCTCGACAGATAGTTGTGAAGAGAATAAAAAATTGTACACCCAAGGGGGATTTCGAATTCCTCAACGAAGTGGAGATCATCAACAACATCATGTAATGCAATTTGGTCATTTTGAGGGGTTGTTGTGTGGCCAGTGACGAGGGAAGGTCACCAACGGTTTCTGATATATGATTACATGCCCAATGGAAATATGGATGAGCATGTATTTGGATGAATGTCCAAGCCCAACCTATGAACTAGCCATAGCGCAAGAACATCGTCCTCGACACTGCCAAGGGGATGGCTTATCTACACGATGGTATCCATCCTGTGATTTATCACAGAGACATAAAATCCACCAACATTCTTCTAGATGACGAAATGAATGCATGTGTGGTCGATTTTGTTCTGGCGAGGATGGGAGAAGTCCACTTTTTGGCCCGCAATAACGCTCTACTTTTTGGCCCCAAATAATGATCTCTATGGTCAACTGACAGACAAGAGTGATGTGTATAGTTTTGGGGTTCTGCTATTGGATATCATGAGCGATAGAAAGGCTCTGGACACCTCTGATGAGTCGGTATTCAATTATCTTATCACTAATTGGGCATGGGTGTTGGTGAAAAAAGGTAGGACCAATGAAATAGAAGATGAGAGAATCTGACAGAGTGGGGAGGAGAGCGTGTTGGCTGAAATGGTTATTTCTTGGTTATTTATACAAATTTCCACGTCTTCATGTATTTGTTTTTCTCTGTATGTTGTTCCTCTTCTTTTCCTCTTTTCTCTTCTACGTCTCTAGTTCTTTCCTATCACTATGATCATCAACCATTGTTGGATTTCAGTTCCCTCATCATCACTAATCCTTTAGATTCCATGTAGATTAGAGTCAGTACGTATGCTACTGTAACTGGAGTAGTGTTACCCATAGTTCTTGGTATTCAATATACAGATTGGTTGTGCTCAAATTCACATCTATGGATCTGCACGACCCCCTTTCTCCTTCTCTTGGAAATTTGTCATTCCTTCATTTTCTTTGTCTTTCGGGATATGCATTTTTGTTCAGAGTGACTTCAATAATAACAACAATAAGGGTTTCGACTCTCCGCTAGATGCCAAGTCGTTCATGTTTTCCAAGTTTTCTTGAACAAGAGTGTGTTTCCTGAAAGATCAAGTGAGGTGAGAAACGACAAATTGTTAAAGAGAGGGGGAAATGGGTTTGTGCATATCCATGGATGTGAGTTTTAAGGAAAACACTCTCATGTCTATTGAATGAAGGTTGTTGTGGGAAACTCCACTCTAGTTGCACAAGTGCATACCCAGACTCCAGTCGGCCATGGACTAGTAAGGATCAATGGTGACGAGGGCCTTGAACACCAATAGAGGTTGTTGATATTGCCATATGAGAGAGAAAGGGAGAAAGGAGAGAAAGAGAAGGAATAATAGACAAAGAGAGACTGAAGATGAATACTTGTTTGGAAATTGAAAGAAAATAGAGACACCATGTTGTTGCAAGAAAATTGGGGCAGAAACTAAAATCTAAATGATACCTTGTATGCCTAGGAATAAATAATGTTTGGTATATTTCAATCGATATAGGATGATGGAATTTTCAATTCCAGTCTGTCCAAATTACCTGAAGATTATAGTGGATTGTAGAAGAAGATTGAATACATAATTTTCTTATAGAAAATAATATGACATAACAAAAAATTATAGAAAATAATATGCCATAACAAAAGTATTGATAATGCTTTGGAAAATCATTCCACCCCACTGCACATGGCACATCCTAAAATGTGCAACATGTGCATTGAGACATACTAAAAATAAGAGAATCACAATGTATACATAAACCTACACACTCTTCAACCAATCTTCCACTTCCATGACACAAAGTTGACACTCCAAGATTCTTGCATGCATAAAGTCTTATCTCGCCTAGCACTACATCATCATACAAATGAATGTGACCATATTAAACATAATTGATTATGTTGTGTTGTGCATGAATTTCACCGCATCAAACAAAAGTGATTATGTTGTGCATCAATGAAGAAAATGAGGGTAGTTTTAAAGGTCACATGTTGAGAAAGTTGGTGACACTTGTGGATGAATGTGAGCAAATCAAACAAAAGTGATTATGTTGTGATGTGCATGAATGTGACCACATAAAAAAAATCGATCACGTGAATAAATTAAGCTTATATGCTGATTAAATTGGTCAAATATGTCACATTAAGCTTATATGCCGAGAAAAATGGTCAAATATGCTAAAACTTGGCACGACAATATGCATCAATCAGTTTTGAAAAGGAAAATTAAAATTAAAACTGTTCGAATATGTTAAAACATCACACGACAATATACATCAATATGAATAGACTATTTTTTAGTGTCACATTCAACACAGGTTGAGAAAATTGGTCAAATATATTAAAACTTCAGACATCAATGTACATTAAGAAGTTTTGCATAGGAAAATGAACTTATTTAAATATGTTAAAACTTCATAGCGATATACATCGATATGTTTTACCAGGGAAAAGGAAACAAATGTTTTTATTGACCAACAATTGTTTGAGGCAGCGTTGCGTTCTCTACTTGCAAGTCAACTTTCCTGATTGGAAGACACTAACAATCGTACAAAGCAATATTTGTTGCTTCTTCAAAAGCTGTGTTACAATTTAATTGTTTTATAATGCTACAAATTTGTTATCTCCTCAAGCAATACTTTTGATAGTAGATAACATTCTTTGCATAAAAATTGGTAAGCTAGATTATTTGGTGGTGACCATCTCTTTTTTGGAAAAAAGTGAAGTGAAACTTATTCATATTCTACTAACCACAATTTGTTTTATGAGTCATACTATTAACGATTTTTGAAATTGATTATATATCTTTAATTAGTTAATTTTGTTAAAGCCAGTGAGAAAGTTCTATTAATTAAAAGAATATATACATAGAGTTACCTTAGTCCACCATAACATGAAACCAATCGATGGGAGAAAAAAATATCCAAAGTTCTAGCTTGTTATGTTCCATCTAGGGAGACCAAATCCTCTTGAGCTAATGTGTGACAATAAGCTATAAGGATATCACTCAGAGAGGTTTCCTGATCCCTATCAAGATCTCCCATTATTAAATTAACTCCTTCATTGGCTAAACGATCAACCACTCTATTTGCATCTCTTCTAACATGTGAAGCTATGAGGACTGGAATGGAGCACATCTCAAATTGAAGGAGAGACGGGTCAGTTGCAAGTCTCCATTTGGTAGAGACCTTATTAGGAGAGGAACCATTCTAGAGTTTGGATAGCATTTGAATGATAAGATGAAAATATCCTTCAACAATGATCTTAAAGTAACCAGAATGTTTTCACACCTCAACCCTTGGATTAAATCCCATAACTTAGTTCCATTATTAGTGTCATACCCAAGACTTCCAACCAAGAAGTGAAGAACTTTCCTTGAAGAATCTCAAAAGATCCCTCCAAATCCTATTGGTCCTAGGTTTCCTTTGGAATCTCCATCAAACTTGAGCTTAATAAAATCCAAAGGAGGGGAAGAAGTTAGTTTTGTGGGATCTTCGTCGTATCTTATATGGTTAATTACATTTATGGAATTTTTAAGGGGTATTTCTTCTCCCAGTGCCTCTTCTTCCTCTTCCATTTCTCTCTGAAAAATTCACTGTCACATATTTGGAATTATTGCATGTGGACATGTAGCTAGGAGATTCAAATTTGGAGTTACAGGATCTTTGAAAACATTTCACGAGATGTGGGATGAAGATGGACCTTTTGAGGTATTCGTTTCCTATCCAAAAACAAAATCCCATGGTCTTTAAACAACGTAACCACCCCCATTCACTTCGATGTTTCCTTTCCCCTACTTTGGGGGTATGCTAGTTATGTATCAAACAAGGAATATTATTTTAATTATACCTATATTTGTTTGTAATATTATGTATACATAACTTTAAGTACACATACCTTTATTATTTTTTATTAGAAACAAACAATATTGCACCAAATTATATATGGAAAGTATGTGGAAATATTCCACATAATAAATATGTGAATCTCCCCATCTTAAGAGATCACTCAAGAATAGGGTGGCTTTGTCTTTCGGGATATGTGATGTTGTTTAGAGTGACTTCAAGAAGAACAAAGAGAAGGGTGTTGACTCTCCTCTACATGTTGATTCGTTCATGTTTTCCAAGTTTTATTGAACAAGAGTGTGTTTCCTAAAAGCTCAAGTGAGGTGAGAAAAGACAAATTGTTAAAGAGAGGGGAAAATGGGTTTGTGCATATCCATGGATGTTAGTTTTAGGGAAAGCACTCTCTTGTCTATTGAACGAAGGTTGTTGTGGGTAACTCCACTTCAGTTGCACAAGTGCATGCCGAGACTCCAGTCAGCCATGGACTAGTAAGGATCAATGGTGACGAGGGCCTTGAACGCCAATAGAGGTTGTTGATATAGAGATATAAAAGAGAAAGGGAGAAAGGAGAGAAAGAGAAGGAATAGTAGACAAAGAGAGACTGAAGAGGAAGACTTGTTTGGAAATTGAGAGAAAAGAGAGACATCGTGTTGTTGCAAGAAAATTGGGTAAGAATCTAAAATCTAAATGATACCTTGTATGCCAAGGAATAAATAATGTTTGGTATGTTCCATTCAGTATAGGATGATGTCAGTTTCAATTCCACTCTACCCAAATTACCTGAAGATTATAGTGGATTGTAGAAGAAGATTGAATACATAATTTTTTTATAGAAAATAATATGCCATAAGAAAAAATTATAGAAAATAATATGCCATAACAAAAGTATGAATAATGCTTTGGAAAATCATTCCACCCCGCTGCACATGGAACATCCTAAAATGTGCAACATGTCCATTGAGATAGACTAAAAATAAGAGAATCACAATGTATACATAAACCTACACACTCTTCAGCTAGACTTCCACTTCCATGGCACAGAGTTGACACTCCAAGATTCTTGCACGCATAAAGAAGGTGAGGGATTCAAACCGTCTTATCTCCCTTAACACTACATCATCAGACAAATGAATGTGACCACATTAAACAAAAGTGATTATGTTGTGTTGTGCATGAATGTCACTGCATCAAACAAAAGTGATTATGTTGTGCTTCCGTAAAGAAAACAAGGGTAGTTTTGAAGGTCACATGTTGAGAAAGTTGGTGACTCTTGTGGATGAATGTGATCACATCAAACAAAAGTGATTATGTTGTGATGTGCATGAATGCAACCACATAAAAAAAAATTGATCATTTGAATAAATTAAGCTTATATGCTGAGAAAATTGGTCAAATATGTCACATTAAGCTTATATGCCAAAAAAATTGGGCAAATATGCTAAAAATTGGCACAATGATATGCATCAATCAGTTTTGAAAAGGGAAATTAAAATTAAAATTGTTCGAATATGTTAAAACTTCACAAGACAATATACATCAATATGAATAGACTATCTTTTAATGTCACATTCAACACAGGTTGAGAAAATTGGTCAAATATATTAAAACATCACACAACAATGTACATTAATAAGTTTTGCAAAGGAAAAGGAACTTATTTAAATATGTTAAAACTTCACAAAGATATACATCGATATGTTTTACCAAGGAAAAGGAAACAAATGTTGTTATTGACTAGCTATTGTTTGAGGTAGCGTTGCGTTCTCTTCTTGCAAGTCAACTTTCCAAATTGGAAGACACTAACGATCGTACAAAGAAATACTTGTTGCTTCTTCAAAATTTGTGTTACAATTTAATTGCTTTATATTGCTACAAATTTTCTATCTCCCGAAGAAATACTTTTGATAGTAGATAACATTCTTTACATAAAAAGTGGTAAGCTAGATTATTTGGTGGCGCCATATCTTTTTTGGACAAAAGTGAAGTGCAACTTATTCATATTCTACTAACCACGATTTTTTTTTTGAGTCATACTATTAACGAGTTTCGAATTTGATTATATATCTTTAATTAATTTTTTTTTTTAAATCCAATGAGAAAGTTCTATTAATTAAAAGCATATATACATAGAGTTACATTAGTCCACCATAACAAGAAACCAATCGATGTGAAGACAAAAAGATCCAAAGTTCTAGCTTGTCATGTTCCATCTAGGGAGACCAAATCCTCTTGAGCTAATGTGTGACGATAAGCTATAAGGATATGACTCAGAGAGGTTTCCCAAGCCCTATCAAGATCTCCCATTATTAAATTAACTCCTTCATTGGCTAAACTATCAGCCACTCTATTTTCACCTCTTCTAACATGCAAAACTATGAGGATTGGAATGGAGCAAATCTCATATTGAAGGAGAGATGAGTCGGTTGCAAGTCTCCATTTGGTAGAGACCTTATTAAGAGAGGAACCATTCTAGAGTTTGGATAGCATTTGAATGAGAAGATGAGAATATCCTTCAACAATGATCTTAAAGTAACCACAATGTATTGCACACCTCAACCCTTGGATTAAATCCCATAACTTAGTGCCATTATTAGTGTCATACCCAAGACTTCCAACCAAGAAGAGAAGAAATTTCCTTGAAGAATCTCGAAAGAGCCCTCCAAAGCCTATTGGTCCTAGATTTCCTTTGGAAGCTCCATCAAATTTGAGCTTAATAAAATCCAAAGGAGGGGAAGAAGTTAGTTTTGTGGGATCTTTGTCGTCTCTCATATGGTTAATTACATTTATGGAATTTTTAAGGGGCGTTTCTTCTCCCATTGCCTCTTCTTCCTCTTCCATTTCTTTCTGAAAAAATCATTGTCACATATATGGGATTATTGCATGTGGACATGCAGTCGGGCGATTCAAATTTGGAGTTACTAGATCTTTGAAAACATTTCACAAGATGTGGGATGAAGATAGACCTTTTGAGGTATTTATTTTTCATCCCAAAAAAAATCCCATGGTCTTTAAACAACGTAACCACCCCCATTCACTTCGGTGTTTCCTTTCCTCTGCTTTGGGGGTATGCTAGTTATGTATCAAACACATAACATTATTTTAAGTATACCTAGTTCTTTTATTAATATTATGTATACATAACTTTAAGTACACATACCTTTATTACTTTTTATTAAAAACAAACAATATAGCACCAAATTATACATGGAAAGTATGTGGAAATATTCCACATAATAAATATGTGAAGCTCCCCATCCTAAGAGATCACTCAAGAATAGGGTGGCAGTGGCATATTACATTATAGCATGGAAGATCACATCAAACCTTTGTAGTTCAAAAGTATTTTTTTATATATAAATTTAATATACTAGAGACACTGACTCTTTTGTAAGGTAATCAATATATATCCAGGAGCATAACAATAAACATTATATAGGTTGGTATATACACCATTGGATTTAAATGCTTTTATTACTCTAGTACATGGTGCATATTATTTTCCCTTTTGTAAGAGTCTCAACGTGAATGATTAAGCCTCACATGTGACTCTTGATAATGACTTCACACAATACATAATGGAGCATTAAAGATACATAGAGGAGAGGGAGATTGTCGTTTCAACCACAAATCCAAGAATACCTTTGTTTACCCGTAGAAACTCATCCTTCTTTAGGTGACACGTGCATCTCATTCTTGCTCATGTGGCATGGTTCGCTACAGACCTATTTTATCTCTTCCTTGTTTAGAGAAGAACAATGGTAGATTCATGCATTACAACTACCGTTATATTCACTTGAGCAACATAGTCAATCAAATAGTGTCGTATAATCATTGGAATGACTCTTTATTTGATTGGAATTACCATTTAGTCATCTTTCTAGGATGAAGTTGCAAAAATGGAGAAAAACCATCCCATGTTTGTTTGGGAGCATAGACGTCAAACCCATAAATGAGCAATATGATTCCAGGGCTGACGAGATGAAATCCAAAAGGTTTCAGATCTATCCTAGAACACTTGTTTTTATTTTCCGCTAGTTGCAAGTAATTTTACCATTAATGTTTTTTATCCATTGGTTGCAAGTAATTTTACCATTGATGGTTTTTTTCCATTGTTTGATGGAAGTCATTTTGAAGAAGATATCGTAACATACAAGGTACAGTGGAGGTTATGGGCTCTCAACTCATATGTTAAATGCAAAGGTTCAGTAATTGGCTCTAGTAATTAGCAACCATGCAGAGTGATAATATTAGAAAGACAAATCTAAGCCTTGCATGCATGAGTCAAATATTCATTAACCTAACAACTAATTTCCTCTATAGGTTTTTCAATATTCCATTAACTAAATAACAACTAATTTCTTCTATTGGTTTTTCAATATTCCATTAACTGAATAACCAATAAGCAAAAAAGTTATATTAATCATTTATATCAACACAATATAACCCATACAATCGAAAATGGCAACCCATGGCAATCCATCAAGAAAGTCACCATTCCTCTATCAACGTGAAAGATGAAAGAGACTTGAGCATATTGAAAGAAAAAAATACACCTCATTGGTAATTTTGTGGGGAATTTGAATTTGAAGATACAAAACAATCCAAACCAGATCCTTCATTGAATTATTTTGGCCATATCAATTGATTAAAGTGGCAACATAATAGGGTGGTAATTACTATATCATTTGTGAACATCAACAAAATTTCCACTAACTTATCTCTAAAAAATAATATTGGTTGAACGTTGTAATTACTATATCATTTGTGAACATCAACAAAATTTCCACTAAATTATCTCTAAAAAATAATATTGGTTGAACGTTGATGCAAGGCGGAAAGTAGTTCCATTAGCTCCAATTTAATGGAATGTCGGATGTTTCAATCCATTGTTTAAAAAACATTTATAATTATAATAAATGCTATTATTTAAAAAAAAAAAAAATTAGGAGAATATGCTAATAATATTTTCTTAATTTCATCTTCTAGCTTTATTTAATGTAATGGAATTAAGAGTAGGAAGTACATGTTAATAACATTTTCTCTTATAACTTAAGAAGATGGTGATGAAAGGTAAAATTAGAGAAATGTTAAATACTTCAATTTAATTTTATGATATGTATGTGGACTTAATGGTTAAAAACATTATGAGTGATTCCAATCCATAAAATTGACATGTGAACATTATCCCATAAACAAGGAGTTGCATACATCAATTTAGTAAATCCTTTATCCTACAAAATTTCATATGCTAATTTAATTTTTAACTTATATATAACTTTAAAATAAATTATTATTATTATTAAAAATTTATATGCTAATTTAATTTTTAACTTACATATAACTTTAAAATAAATTATTATTATTATTAAAAATATATACTGTTCTTAAAAATAAATAAAATAAATAACGCTGTAACATAAATAAGTTTAATTCAATATTATTCTTTAACAAATTAAAAATCCATAGTAAAATTTCACTCTCATATTCAAATTTGGGATGAAAGATTTATCATTAATATAATATAAGATTTCATTAAAGATTTAATTTTAAGCTCAATAAAATATAAAAAAAAAATAATTCATTTTCACTTAAAAAAATTATCAATGGAAAATGTCAGATTTTCATCTTTCAAGAAAAATATCAATAGCAAATTTGGTATGAAAGATTTATTATTGACATAATATAAGATTTCATTTTACGCTCAATAAAATATATTTTCACTTTAAAAAAATTATCAATGGCAGATTATCATCTTTTATACAGTATTTTGGAAGTTTCACTTTCGCTTGAGTTTATCATGATGTCTCAAATATCAAGAGCGATATTCAGTTAACCAGCACCGCAGAAATTATGGCATGATTTCGATCCACCATCAATCATATCATAACAAACCACATCACGAGCGAGATTCACTTCAATCATATCCCGCTTCTGGATATTCTTCCTGTAACGCCGCCATCTCCCTTGACCTTTTCTCACGATGCCAACCATGCCGGGTCTGTCGTCCCAGTCCCACTCCCGCACATTTATAACTTCTGTACACTCCACATTCCTTTCATATTCATTCCTGCAACGCCGCCCATGACCTTTTCTCACGATGCCAACCATGCCGGGTCTGTCGTCCCAGTCTCACTCCCGCACATTTATAACTTCTGTGCACTCCACATTCATTTCATATTCATTCCCGATGCCGATGAAGAAAATAAATTACACATTCCTCTCGTTACTGTTATTCCTCGCCTCTCAATCCTCGACGATGACAGTAGTCGGCAACGATAATACGGCGCCCCTCGTCGACGATAGTTGCAGGTCGAAGGAATTCAATGCAGAGATCTCGCGATATTCAGTTAACCAGCACCGCAGAAATTATAGCACGATTTCGATGGATGCATGTCCACGCCTCTCAATCCTCGACGATAGTTGCAGGCGTCGAAGGAATTCAATGCAAAGATCTTGAACCGGTGCGAGTTCGGTCTCGCGAGCTGGGTGAACCTCTGCTTCGGGCAGCCGGCTGCTTCGAAATCCGGTTAACAAATACAGAGCTCCCTGGGCGATGGTTGGTTCGACATGAGATGACGACACCATTTAGCTGTGCACCGGACAATCTGTGCCACATGTCTATTTTCAGGCCGTAGGATCCGCGCCATTGTAGCCGTCAGATCTATGCCACGTGTAGCCAGTAGGATCCGTACCATTTTCGTCGTACAGTACGTCAACCAAGCCGTTAGATTATCGACACGTGGCCCATTCCTGTACATTGGATTTGGTCGTTCGATGGACGCCACGTGGCTTGTTTCTCTCCGTCAGATATGGCCGTCGGATGAGAGCCACGTGGCCATTCGATAGACGCCACGTGTCTCACATCTGTCCGTCCAATGAGAGCCACGTGGCCATTCATGTGCGTCGGATCTAGCCGTCCAATGGCTGCCAAGTGTCTAGATTCTCTATGTCACATCTGGCCATCTGATGAGTGCCACGTGGCTAGTATCCATGCGTACTATATGGCCGTCAGATGGACGCCACGTGTCTCTGATCTGGCCGTCCGAAGTATGCCACGTGTCATCAGATATGGCCTTCCGATGATTGCCACGTGGCTCGTTTCCGTGCGTCAGATCTGGCCGCGAGATGGGTGCCAGGTGGCTCGTTCCTGTGCATCGGATCAAGTCGTTCGATGATTGCCACGTGGCTCATTTCTGGGCGTCGGATCTGGCGGTCAAATCTCTGCCACGTGTTTCGTTTTCTTGCGTCGGATCTGGCGGTCAGATCGCTGCCACGTGTTTCATCTTCTTGCGTCGGATCAGACCGTTCGATGGTTGCCATGTGGCTCGTTTCCGTGCCTCAGATCGGGCCGTCCGATGAGTGCCACGTGGCTCATTTTAGTGCATTGGATCTAACCGTTCGATCGCTGCCACCTGGCTCGTTTTTGTACGTCAGATCAGGCCGTCCGATCGCTGCCACGTGCCTCTCTTCCATGCATCTGATCTGACCGTCCGATTGGTGACACGTGTCTCGTTCCCGTGAATCGAATCAGACCAAGCAGTTTGGGCCATGTGGCTCTTCTCTGCACGTCGAATCTGGTCAAGCCATCCCACGTGGCTCGTCTTCGGACGTTGGATCTGGCCGAGCCTGAACCTCCGGGATCATAAAGGTATCTAACTGTTTGATCGTCAATGTGGGATATACCCGGGATTATAACAGGTGTCTAACAACAGCTTCTACTGTCTATCAATGTGGATCGATGGACAGTAGAACTCACCCCATACCGGCAATTATAATCTAAGCTTGAATAGCATTATTCTGATTTCAAAGCAAACCCTAATCAGCTTCCAACCGATCGATATGAACTAAGAAGGGACTCTGTCAATGAAACAATCAACGGCATAAGAATGAGATTTGTGGGTACGATTGCGAATGATTTCTATTCACAGGATAGGGAGGATCTCTCCAGTGGGCGTTGGATTGTTGGTCACATTTTTTCGGCAACAACAACAGACGCAACCAGCTGCAGCATTTACGACCACTTATCAGCTCAGCATTGTTTATGAGGACACAGCTTGATGAAGAAATACACTTATCTAATTCTGCTCCTGCTTCTGCTCCTGCTCCATTCTTGTTGACATGGATACAACTTATCTAATTATGCTCCATGGTTCACGAAACTATCTTTCACGAGCAAGGGAGATCACTGATTCTAAGAAGTCTGAATTCAGGTTGACATTCGGGGCACAGGCGAATGGGTAAACCTTTTTTTAAAGTCATATGACATTGGGGCATAGGTGTTTGAGTAAACAATTTTTTTTTTTTTTATAAATGACACCCCTTAAATATATTAAGGCTAAGTCACATGACATTGGGACATACGCGGTTGAGTAAACATTTTTCTTATTAAGTGATATATATATTTTGGTTTGTTTTGGAGATTTATTTTCCAAAACTTTTTTATTCAAGATTAGTTTCCAAAAATAATATTTTAAAGTACTATTTTTGGAACTTAAATCAATGATTGAAAACTTTCCAAAAATAATATTTTAAGGTACTACTTTTCGAACTTAAATTAATGATGGAAAACTTTCACTGATTAACCACTAGACCATAATTAGAAATCATAAAATTAAAATTAAAATACTAATGTATATTTACTCAATGAATCCATCTTAAATCAAAATTTAATAACCACATTTTGATAAAAAGCAATCATCTAAACACTTAAAAAAATAAAATTAAAATAAATCTTTGTTAAATTACGTTATTATATATTTATTAATTATTATAATTCTTTTATAATTATTATGATAAATTACTTTTTATTTTTCATTTCTTCTCGTCCGCCAATTTATTTTCAATTTAATTTGGTAACTTTGTGATACACCTCACTGCTCCAAGATCTATGCTCTGTAATAATTTAAAAATATATTAAAATGTTAAAATAAAATATAAACAAACAAAATTATAAATTTTGTGACTATTTAAAAAACAAAAAGCTATTAAACATCTTCACATATCTATTTACTTCTTAAAGCATCTACGTACGATTTTTGAAATTATCTGAAACATTTTTAATTTCCAAATATTGGATACATTTTTGTGGGGACCTGTCGTGTGAGGTAACTTTGACAATGGAAGAGAAAAAAACATCCGGTGAAAAAATACATCTTGGTTTTGTGTAGCTGGGAAGCGAAGCACCAGCAATGTGGCTCTTTGTCTTCCATCGCATTGATGCATGGAGATTGACAGTTTAGCGTTTCCCTCCTTTTCGGAACCTCGTCCTACCCTTTACAGTAATTCGTTTTGATGTAGGATTTACTTCAATTCTCAATCTTTTCTTCTGTGCAATCATCGCTTGCATCATCTCTTCTGTGCAATCATCGCTTGATAATACGGCGCCCCTCGTCGATGATAGTTGCAGGTCGAAGGAATTCAATGCAAAGATCTTGAACCGTTGCGAGTTCGGTCTTGGGTGAACCTCTGCCCACTCGCGGCAGCCTTATAGGAGCTCCCTGGGCGACAGCTGGTTCGACATCCGGTGAACAAAAACACCTTGGTTTTGCGTACCTGGGAAGCGAAGCAACCATTTTTCTTCACCGTCTCTATGCATCATCGCTTGCGTTTTTTCTTCACCGTCTCTATCGCAACCATTTTTCTGTGCAATCTATGCATCATCAATTCTGAATCTTTCTTTCTGTGCAATCATCGCTTGCGTTTTTTCCTCACCGTCTCCATCGCAACCATGCTTCATCCACAACCCTGTAACTTACAGGGTCGCCGCTCACAACATTTCTCAAGATCGCTACAGATATTCTCCATGAGATGCCGACACCAATTCCCTGTGCACCGGGCTATCTTGCCACATGTCTTTTTTCAGACCGTAGGATCCGAGCCATTTTAGCCGTCGGATTTATGCGACTTGCAGGCCGTAGAATCCGTACCATTTTCGTCGTACGGCATGCCAACCAAGCCGTTAGATTGTTGACACGTGGTCCTTTTCTGTTCATTGGATTTAGTCGTTCGATGGATGCCACGTGGCCAATTTCTGTGCGTCGGATTTGGCCGTCCGATCGTTGCCACGTGGCCGATTTCTGTGCGTCGGATTTGGCCGTCCGATCGTTGCCACGTGGCCCGTTTCTGTGCGTCGGATTTGGCCGTCCGATCGTTGCCACGTGGCCAATTTCTGTGCGTCGGATTTGGCCATCCGATCGTTGCCACGTGGCCAATTTCTGTGCGTCAGATTTTGCCGTCCGATCGTTGCCAAGTGGCCAATTTCTCTGCGTCGGATTTGGCCGTCCGATCGTTGCCACGTGGCCAATTTCTGTGCGTCGGATTTGGCCATCCGATCTTTGCCACGTGTCCAATTTCTGTGCGTCGGATTTGGCGGTCCGATCTCTGCCACGTGGCCAATTTCTGTGCGTCGGATTTGGCCGTCCGATCTCTGCCACGTGGCCAATTTCTGTGCGTCGGATCGAGCCGTCCGATGGGTGCCACGTGGTTTGTTTTGGTGCATCGGATCGGGCCGTCCGATGGGTGCCACGTGGCTTGTTTTTGGTGCATCGGATCGGGCCGTCCGATGGGGGCCATGTGGCTTGTTTTGGTGCATTGGATCGGGCCGTCCGATGGGTGCCATGTGGCTTGTTTTGGTGCATCGGATCGGGCCGTCCGATGGGTGCCATGTGGCTTGTTTTGGTGCATCGGATCGGGCCGTCCGATGGGTGCCATGTGGCTCATTTGAGTGCGTCGGATCAGGCCATCCGATGGGTGCCACATGGCTCGTTTTGGTGCGTTGGATCAGGCCATCGGATGGATGCCACGTGGCTCGTTTATGTGCGTTGGATCAGGGCGTCCGATGGGTGCCACGTGGCTCGTTTATGTGCGTTGGATCAGGGCGTCCGATGGGTGCCACGTGGCTCGTTTTTATGCGTTAGATCTGGCCGTTCGATGGGTGCCACGTGGCTCATTGCCGTGCATTGGATCTAACCATTCGATCGCTGGCACGTGGCTCGTTTATGAACGTCAGACCAGGCAGTCCGATCGCTGCCGCGTGTCTGACTTCCGACATTATACAGGTGATTAATAACAGTTCGATTGTCAATGTGGGATATATCGCCAGTTTATTGCAATCTGGTGCAAGGAGCCAAAAGCTCTATAACGCATGTCATGCCATGTAATACGAATAAACATGTCTCACACAAATGCGTCTCCAAAATTGGTGGCTTGGCTTGACGGTATTTACCTGGCTTGGCGTTGACCTGAGCTGGACGCTCTAATTGGAGCGATAACCAGTATAAATCTCCAGTGTTATTATATTTGGTATTTACTCTACCACGCATAATTTAGATGGGAATGGCAAGCTCAATGCAGACTATGTGTGGACAAGCATTTGGAGACCAGTATGCTTTCACTTCTGTTCCAACAATCATCATATTGACTGTAGTTTTTGTGCTCCTGAGACTATGATCATATTGACTGTAGTTTTTGTGCTCCTGAGTTTTCTATGACCATTAAAACGTTCTCTACTGTAACTGCAACGATACCCCGAGAAAATAATCTTTCTGCTGGTGCAGAATACCCTGCCCTCAATATCGAATGAGTTTTCTGGCTTTCTTTTTCCTGTTGTGGATCGATGGACAGTAGAAGTCACCCCATGCCTGCAATTATAGTCTAAGCTTCAATAGCATTATTCTGATTTCAAAGCAAACCTTAATCAGCTTCCAACCGATCGATATGAACTAAGAAGGGACTTTGTCAATGAAACAATCAACGGCATAAGAATGAGATTTGTGGGTACGATTGCGAATGATTTCTATTCACAGGGTAGGGAGGATCTCTCCAGTGGGCGTTGGATTGTTGGTCACATTTTTTCGACAACAACAATAGACGCAACCAGCTGCAGCATTTACGACCACTTTAGCCACTAAAAGAGCCACTTACACTCACCCTACAACGTGACCAACTTTCCGTTACAGAATAATATGATTATTGTTGGATTTTAGTTTTGATGTTATGGCTTTCCTAACAACATGTTTATGAAGGCCAAACTGTATAGGAGCTCTATTCTTGTTTATAGGAGCTATATTCTTGTTTACATAGTGAGGTTTATATTTTAATGTTAAAATTTAGCCTTATATTGCTTTGATATTTAATTAAACAATAATTTTAAAATATTATCATTATTATTATATTAATCTTATATTCCTTTGAAATTTTAAAAGGTTACCTTTGCCTTGCCTATTAATCTTATAATCCTTTGAAATTTTAAAAGGTTAACTTTGCCTTGCCTTTAGGTTCACTTCTTATTGGAATTGTTTTGAAGAATCAACTTAAAATAAGTATCAAATTTTTAGCAAGAGCATTGTCTAGTTGTTTTATGAAATGGTTTTTTCAGTTGAAATGGGGTAATATAAATTTATATGAATCATTATTTTTTTCTTATTTAAAATCCATTTTTGAATGTAGAAATGGATTCAATATGTTGAAAAGCACTTGGATTATACAGAAATAATTACTCAAATCTATGAATTCAACAATTTCTCATCGGATTTCACACAAATATCCCTAAAAAAAATGATCATTTCATTTCATAGAATGTTTAGCCTACTTGTAATTATTAATTATTATTGCACCTTGATTTTTTCTAAGAGCTGTGTTGACCTTAGTTTATGTCACTCTCAATTTCCTATATTTTAACTTCTGGACAATCCAGTGTTTGGTTCTAGTTTGCCTTTGTTTCTCTTATGTTCAAGAAGGTGGACCTTTAATGTTTGTAGGGATGATTAAAGTTGTATCAATGTAAGGAAATGTTAATAAATATGAATAAAGTTGTATGTATAAAACAAATAAATGTGAATATATATTCTTATTAAAGAGTTATAAATATAATTATGTTTTATTTAAGAAATTGATTAAATTTAATTGTAAGTTGATTTTTTTACATTGATTTATGAAATGAATTAAATTTAATTATACCAACAATACATACCTCAACCAAAATGCTATACAAGACATTTCATATGTCATGATGCCTTTATTGTATTTGGTGATTCAAAGTTATGATGCCTTTATAATTTGTAATGGTTGCAACATAATTGAAAGATTGTAGTTCATATATCCCATAATATCTCACATTTTACCTTTTAGTAAGTTGTGGACACTTGAAAATCTAAATATTAAAAGATTATATTTAAAACCATACTTCATATATACATAAATATGACAGGAGATATGATGCAATACAAAGAAAGTCATTAAATAATGAATAGGGGTTTATTATATGACCCAGGAATATGGTGAATGATTGTTGATAATATTGTAAGATTATTTCTTAGAATTTAATGAAAAGGGGAATAAGAAATGCAACATTCAAAGAGAAACACACAATCAATTTCACATGAAGAGATTAGATGAATTGTCTCATTCACATTTTGGATCTTATTGTTGAGAAACATATTACATTTATAGAGGAACATATGATTAAACTACCTCCTAGAATAGTAATCTAAAGCTAAACATATAGATACTTTTTCAAACTAAATTTGAACTCTTTAAGACATGTTTGACATCTCTACAGTTCTAGATTTTATTAAAGTACTCCCCCTTAATCGAGAAATGTATTTTCTACAACACCTAACATATCTCCACAAATTTCAATTTTTTCCTTGTGAAGAGGCTTTTTAAATATGTCTGCCACATTATCATCTATATTACAATAGTTTAAGTCAATTTCCTTTGACTATATCTTCTCTCTTGCAAAATGATGTGTCTCAATATGCTTTGATCTAGCATGATACACTGGTTCATTTGTCAGTTTGATGGAGCTATGGTTATCACATTTGATGATTGTTGATATTTTTTGTTGTTCTCCCACATCTTAAAGAATCTGCGTCAACAAAATTGCCTCACAAGTGGCACTACATAAACCTTTGTACTTAGCTTCAATGGATGATAAGGAAACAATTGATTGCTTCTTGTTGCTCCATGACACAATCCAGGATCCTATTCTAAATGCATAACCTATGGTTGATTTTCCATCATCAAGATCACCTACCCAATTTGAATCTAAATACCCTGTAAACTCAAGCATTAAAATCATCATTATATTTAATACCAAACTTAAAAGCCTATTTCAAATATTGAAGGATTGTCTTTGCTTCTTTCCAATGATTGTCATGAGGCTTAGCCATGAAATGAATAAGTATACTAATTCAATATGCAATATCTGGCCTAGTTGTGATTAGATAATTCTGACTTCCCACCAATTTTTGATACAAGGTACCATTCATTTATTTAGTTTCATCATCACTAATGAGCTTAATATTTTGTTCTAATGGAGTAAACACTTGTTTACATTCATTCATATTAAACCTCTTAATTAACTCCATTTTATACTCACTTTGTGTGATTAGTGTCTACCATCTTCACTCCATACCTCAAGGCCTAAACAATAATGCAACTAACCAAGGTCTTTCATCTCAAATTCCTATGACTACAATGTTTTGATTTCTTCCATCAACTCATCAAAATTTCCTATTATGAATAGATCATCTGTTAATGTTTTATGCCATTATTATAGTTCTTTGCATTTCAATAGATAAGAGCATAATAAGAACAAGATCACTGAGAAATACACATTCACAAGAGACACAACATTTATCCTGGGAAACCCTCTAGGGGAAGAAAACCCAACAAAAACTTCCTTATCATAAATGGCTTATACAATGTTCAAGAGATAACTCAAACCAATACAGAAAGTCCTCCCCAAGAGATGCGCCACCCTTCTTCTCCTCTCTCCAACTTCTAATTGCAGCTTGCCTCATAAGAGAATACGCAAGTGAAGTGTGTGTAAGAAGTGAGACGCTAGCCTCTTATTTATATCAATTTGGCACGTGTGAAGAGTCACCATCTGGCAGGGCCAAACTCTCACTCTGGGTGGGTAAACTCACCTTTAATTAATTATGGGCCTTCCATTATAACTGTTGGGGACGACTTCTTATTCAACACTTTGTAATTGTCCAATGACCAATCCACAAAAGGGGATTTGGTCCTTATACAATTACCAACATGATTAATCCTCAATGGGGATTAATCCAATAACAATAATAATAATAATGACATGATTAGTCCACAATGGGGATTTAATCCAATAACAAAATAATAATAAGAATGCTCTTTGCAGTTACATTATTTCAACACTCCCCCTTAACAAGAAGGGTATACTTCATCAACATCAGGCGAGAGAGGCCTGCATCATCAGTGGCATTTGGAGGACAGTATCGTCAATATCATCTTGAACCATTGTCTAGCACATTTACGAGTCATCGAAAGTTTTCTTCATCAGAAGCATCATCATTCTCGAAAGAATGCTATCATCATCTGCATCAAATATGTATCAGTAAAAAATGATACCTCATCACAGCACTAGGTTGTCACATCATAGTACTACACTATCTTAATATCACAACTCAGTGTCAGTCACATCTTGATTTACATCCAACAACTAGGTCAGAAGCAAGTAATATCATCATCTCGCTTTACGTCTAACAACTAGGTCAGAAGCGAGGAATCACAACATCATGCTTTACGTCTAACAACTAGGTCAGAAGCATGACTCCTCTTTCTTTACGTCTAACAACGAGGTCAGAAGCAAGGAACACATCAACATCTCGCTTTACGTCTAACAACGAGGTCAGAAGTGAGGAATCATCGGCATTATGCTTTACGTCTAACAACTAGGTCAGAAGCATAACTCATCTTTCTTTACGTCTAACAGCGAGGTCAGAAGCAAGGAACACACAGCGTCATGATTTACGTCTAACAACGAGGTCAGAAGCATGACTCATCTTGCTTTACGTCTAACAACTAGGTCAGAAGCAAGGAATCAACGATGTTATGCTTTACGTCTAACAATGAGGTCAGAAGCATAACTCATCTTGCTTTACGTCTAACAACTAGGTCAGAAGCATATCTCATCTTTCTTTACATCTAACAGCGAGGTCAGAAGCAAGGAACACACGGTATCATGCTTTACGTCTAACAGCGAGGTCAGAAGCATGACTCATCTTGCTTTACGTCTAACAACTAGGTTAGAAGCAAGGAATCAATGACGTTATGCTTTACGTCTAACAACTAGGTTAGAAGCATAACTCATCTTGCTTTACGTCTAACAGTGAGGTCAGAAGCAAGGATCACACAACGTCATGCTT
>JASDQU010099751.1:265899-280731 GCA_032191745.1 Picea mariana
TTGTCTAGACTAGTTAACTGATGACTGCATGGATGATTAACTAGGACTAATTCACTTCGGTTTATGTCAGTGTATGTCCACATATCTCTAGAAGACTACTAGGTGAGTGCACGAAGTTGGTGGAAGAAAAAGTGGCAAGTGGGTTAGCAGGAATGTGCACTCATAGGAACACATGTGCGTTCTCAAGAACACACACACATTCTTAATCCTATAGGTTTGGTAAGGCCCAAAACTCTAGCAAGCTTTCCATGTAGGTTCGTCAGCAGGAACGTGCATGCGTTCTTAAGAACACGTGCACGTACCTAGCAGGAACACACACATGTTCCTCTTGTGCCCCTTTTTTTAGGACATGTTGATGGGAATAAATGACCACTCGCCAATGCAAAGGAAACAACCCAGACCAAGGTTCTTTAAGAATAACAAATTCGTTTGATGTAGTTGTTTCTAATCGTTTGTATGGCTATGTTAGATAATAAGATGATTTTCTCCTTGAGTGGAGACTTCCTTAAAGATATTCCGATCTAAATGCATATTTAAATCTAAAAATGCAAATTAAAACTAATAAAATGCAGTTCCAAAGTCACAAAAAAATATGTATCTCTTCGTTGTAGAAACACTAATTAAAATTATTAAACAAATTAATAAATCTACTCCGAGGGAGAAATTTAATTTAAAATTAATTCAATTTTCATTTATAAATGAAACATGTAATAATCAAAATCAAAGAAAAAATTATATTATTTGATCACTACATGTAGTTAATGTAAAACAACAAAATAAAATCATGAAGATGAAGTATTACAAAAAAAACACTTTTAATATGCAAAACTGAATTAATTACAGTTAATAGATCAAATGTATAACAAACATTATCTCTTAAAACAAATTATAAAAGAATCTCTTAAAACAAATTATAAAAGAATATGAAGAAGACACTGAAAACAAAGTTCGGAATATTACTTCAATTCACTGAATAAAATGATAAAAGGAACTAGAAAATCAATCTCTATTACTCATGCAAAATAAATTTATACAGAGTTATAAAAGAAGACTCTTTGAATCCATCCCAAAATTTCACCACTTCATTAAGATTCTGATCTACAAACTATAGGCAACCCCTCCATCACCATTTCTTTGAAAAGCACAATTTACGAAGAAATAGTGTGTTGAAAAGAATAAAATCATTTTCTCCATGGCGGAGCTTCCTCACGTATTTGTCATATCTTTTCTACTTTTGTAATTTTCAGATGTTATTTCCATTTCTTGGGAATATGGATCTGAATACTAATTTGTTGTATGAAAATCTTGATTTTTCTTTGACTAAATTTGGAACTCATCTCCAGGTTGAATTGATGAGGCAGAAGCTTTGTTAACTGCACATTTTTTTTTTTGAAAACCACATTTTTTAGAAAATCCTAATTGGGGAAATCTAGAAAAATCCATTTCAAAAAACTTCCCACAATGCCTAAGACAATTTCTTGAAACATCTCATGATTGACCTAATTTGGTCCGTTCTATAAAAACAATGTTTTAAATTTTTAAAATTCATCTTCGTTTGATCAGAAAATACATCATACATTAGTGACATCCATAAATTTCGATATGCTCCAAAAACCTAAAATCAATTTTCAAAATAAATAATTAATGTGTTTATAAAATATATTCAAGAGAATTAACATGTCACACACTTTAATGAGTTAAGTTTTCTAAATTTAAATGATCTTGACTTAATAATGTAAGAAGGCAAAAACTATTTCAATTCACATGAGAGAATAATTAAAAATGATATTTTAATTTTAAATAACCAAACTCATATAGAGGTTACATTAGTTATAAATGTTTCAATGTTTTGTCAAAATATTATTATATCAAAATGAACATGTTGTAAAATATATAATTCATAAATTTTTATTAATGTTTAATAAAGAAAAATCTATGCACAAATTTCAAGCATTAAAGAAGTGTTTTTGATGTTTTCACATGTTAAGGTTTTATAAAATAAATTTCAATAATTTCCATACTCCTTTATACGATTTGTTTTCTTGCATTATGTCATTGATTTTCAATACCCATTCAATTGCATTTCTTATAGTGTAACCCATTTTTTTTATTTGAAAATAATATGAATTAAAATAGAGCCTAACTATATTGTTTGACAATTATGTCTTCCAATTTTAGTTTTAGTGTATTAATTTCCCAATAAAGAATTTATATGATATTAATCAAATTCAAGAGAAAAGAGGCATGAAATAAAATAAAATGAGTTTAAATGTAAACATTGATGATCATTAAAAAAAATCCAAAAAACTCAAATTTCAAAAAGAAAAACACCAAATCATTCTCTCAAAACAAACCAAAATTAATTGAAAGAAAAGTTTACAAAACTTCAAATGGGGGGGTTAAATTTTAGAAAAGTTTAATGGAAATCATTGGGGTCCAACATGTTAATTTTAGAGCTGCTATTAAGTTCTTTTCAATTTACTAGACAATAATAGCATAAGCAGGATCATTGAAAGATACACAATCACAAGTTACACAACATTTATCTTGGGAAACCCTCATGGGGGAGAAAACCCAATAAAAACTTCCTTAATATAGATTGCCAATAAAATTCCAAGATAAAAGACCAAATACATGAGAATATCCAACACTGAGCAATGCGCCTCTCTCTCTTCTTGTTCCGACAACTGCAACTTCCTTCAAACTTGCGCACTAGATGAGCGACGTGAGTGAGTGAGAGAATGAGGCATCATCCTCTCTTATTTATACTAGTTGATGGGCGCTAGGGTTGTGTCTCTTCACCAAGATGGGCTGAATTCTTCAATTAGTGGCTAAAACCACTTTAATTATCCCTAGGGGATGACTTCTCAATTAACATCATTTGATTAGGGTTTGACCAATCCACAAAATGGGATTTGATTATACATAAGTCCTGACATGATCAATCCACAAAAGGGGATTGATCTATAAGATAATAACTCAATTATAATTAGAATATTCTTCGCAGTTACAATATTTCAACACTCCCCCTTAACAAGAAGGGTATTCTACAACATCATCAGGAGAGAGAGAGAGGGAAACAACATCAACAACATCTGGAACACTGAATAGGATATCTATAAATCATCGAAAATTTTTCTCATCATCAATAACATCATCATTCACAGCTTGGAGCTAGAGTATTGTCATCATCATCATTCACAACATGGAGCTGGAATAGTATCATCATCGTCATTCACAACATGGATTTGGAATAGCATCATCAAAATCAATTAGTATAACACTAATACAACATCATCAATCGGTACAATACTGATACATCATCATCAACATCTTCAGCATGAAGTTGAAGTAGCAACATCATCATCATCTTCAACATGAAGTTGAAGTAGCAACATCATCATCATCTTCAACATGAAGTTGAGGTAGCATCATCATCATCATCTTCAGCATGAAGCTGAAGTAGCATCATCATCATCATCATCATATTCAACATGAAGTTGAAGCATCAACATCAATATCATTAAACTAGAGAAACTACCTCACCAACACGAGGTTGATACATCATCACTAACAACACGAGGATGGAACAACAACATCAACACAAGGATGATGCAACAACATTATCATCATGAGGTTGATACAAAAACATCATCATCATGAAGCTAAGTCAACAACATTATCAACACAATGATGAGATAACAACATCATCAACACGATGTTGAGACAAAAACATCATCAACATGAAGCTCAAACAACAACATCATCAACAGAACAAGGCTGGAGCAACAACATCATCAATAGCATATAGCAATAGAATGAGGCAGGTGTAATAGAATTTTGTGGTACTCTGATAGTCCCTAGGGATATACCCAGGAATCATAAGATTCCCTAGGATATAAAATCCTAATGAATCTACCACATGGTACTCTGACAGACCGTCCTTACCGAACCTTCAAGATCTGCCTAGGAATCATAATATTCCCTAGGATTATAAAAATCCTAATGGAGATACCAATACTGACCATAGTTGGCATATACACGCACATGTACTCTAACAGACTGTCCTTATCGGAACTTCAGGATCTGTCCATGGATGATCAGTCCTCTAGGATATAAAATCCTAACTGAGCTACCCGTTGTTGGTCAGGATACCATAGTATCATCAACATCACTCCCCCTTTCGAGGGAAGTCCTTTCAGACTATACCAAGCTTATCTAAAAAGTATTCAAAATTTACACGAGACAGAGGCTTGGTCAACACATCTGCAAATTTCTCATTTGTGCCAACATATTGGAGCTTTACAACTCTCCTTTGCACCATGTCATGGATGTAGTGATACATCATTTCTATGTGCTTCAAATTATCATGGAACACAGGGTTCTCCGTCATTTTTATGCAACTCTAGTTATCACATAGAATCACGGTTGCTTTCATCTCCAGATCAAATAGAACTGGCAACAACTTTGGAAGCCATATGGATTCACAACTGGTGGAATATGCAGCAATGTATTCCGCTTCTACCGTGCTGAGAGAAATACTAGATTGCTTCTTGCTCTGCCATGAATTCATGGGTGACCTTGGATTGAAAAAACATCCTAAAGTGCTCTTTCTATCAAAAACACTTCTAGCCCAATTTGAATTAGTATAAACAACCACTCTGAAGTCATGATCTCCATTATAACAGAGACCAAACACTACTACATTGGGTGGAAATTACGTCGGTTTAAAATTTCGTCGTAATTTTTTTTCTTTTTTTGGACTAAATTTAATTTTTTTTTTCGGGGTCCAATTGTTCGCCGCTCTAGTGACCAACATTCAAACTTTAGTCGTTATAACGACAAAATATGTCATCTGTGAGAATCAAATGGTCATTGACTTATTGTTTGGTCAATTTGACCGAATTCGTCGAAAGACCAACTCAATCAATCCTATATATATCTCAGTTACAAAAAGTGTGCTATAGTTGCGACAATCATTTTCTACAATTGCGTGAGTAATTTATGATATGGTGTTCTAGCTTTTTATGAAATCTTGATTTCAATTCTCTTTCAAGAAGAGAAACATTGAATTGATCAGACTCTACATAGCTGAGATTTTGAAGGTCAGTACTTAAACTTTTTCTGTGTGATTTAGTAATTTGGTGGTATTGAACTATTTTATGGTGGTATTGAACTTCTGATAATTATTATCTTTAATTTGATACCATTCCCACATGTTCTGGAACTCAAAAAACACGATCTGGGCAGAAAGAATTAAATTATGGACTCTTCAGCACATTCAACAACTCATTGGTCTTGCATTTTTCCCTTTAGCCGCCGAAAGTCAGAGCTTTTGTCAGCTCACTAAACTATCAAATTTACCACTTAGCCGCTAAAAACCCTAAAATAAACTCCTATCTAATACTTTGAATATCTCTACCTCATGAATATCTAGTGATCCATTAAATTATTATGTTTTCCTTCAATTGACGTATTAAAACCCTTAATGTGAAGATATGTATCTAAAAGGAGTTTGAAACTATAATGAAGCAAGATGGAGTAACGATGTTAATTCACAATCATAGTATGAAAATAGTGTTTTGACAAGACACCAAGATGAGAAATAATGACATAAAATTTATTCAAAATATCGTTTGGAAAAAAGTGAATCAAATTAGTATATATGACAAAGATTTGTCTAGAGGAATATGCACTCTCTCGGATCCATAGGAATTAGATCTACTAGATGAGGTAATATTCCAATCTAGTTTTTCAATCTCTTTGAAGACTTCTTTAAAGTCATATTCATGAGAATATTTAAGATTTATACACTTAAGAACATGCAGAGGAAACAATAGTGTTGGGAGTTCCAAACAAAATTCAAGGACAAACTACTAGATGAAGGGAAGGTCCTTGTTAATATATTAAATCTTGTCCAATGTTAGACAAATTAAAAATCAAGTAGTATTTATAATAGATCTAAGTAAGGAAATGGAATAGGAAATTATTCCAGATTCGGATCTCATCGACTAGTGCTAGAGAAGAGGAAAATGCACATTAAAAGACATGATAACGAGACTTAGACATGTTTTTTTGAAATTTCTTTCTTAAAGGACAATGTTAGGATCCAACTTGATATCTTTCCTTCCATGTAATTGGCTCATAAACCCATTTATCTTTTGATATCCTATGGGAAGCATTATATCCTATGGGAAGTATCATAAACCTCTTCTCTTTAAGTTCAATCGTATTTGTCTCTAACATATATAGGTATGGGAAATCATTACACATGCCTAGAAATCACTAGTTTTTTAGTCTCCATCCTTTGTTTTAAGAAAAAAATATCAAAATGATTAAGAATGAAATATTGATGAATGAGAACATATTTCAATCATATTAAAAATATTTAGGGAGGCTTCCCAAAAAAAACACCATACTCTGTAATGTTCCATACAATTACAAAAATTTATAAAGATATTGAAAAAAAATCTATAGTATTTGGCAATGGGGATAAATAAATTTATTAGTATCAATGGATTTTCCATCCATTTCTATAACATATGTTGTTACATCATTAAAAATTACCATTATAGAATGTTTGAAATCATTGGGCAAAGGTTATGGGTTAGAGGAGGGATGAACTCTCTGTTCTCCACATTCATCTAAAAGGAAACTAATTTTATTTTATTTAGTAGTTTCAAACTAATATCTCTATCTAATGTTTCATATCAAGTCTTCACAAAAAAATTAACCATGTGAATCTATTAGGGTCTTACCCTAACTCTCTTAAATAGATAGATAGATTGCTATGTACTGAGGCCAGATCTATTAAATAGGGACTATATAGTAGATGTAGTGTGAAAGCAATAATTGTGATAAGGCTTACTACAAGGTTCAACCTACTATAAAGTTCCTTCACAAGAGAGTTCTTGCAGGGTTAGATAGAAACTAAAAAATGAAGTAGAAGCAAGGTAATGAGATGTATTGTGAAGCTTATTGTAATGGGAACTCTACTCATCTAGTGGGGTACTCCTTGATGATGCAAGTGAACATTTCTTTCATCAATAAAGGTAGTAGTACTTGTGGAATTTTGGTTCCCATGCAATTGCCTATTTGAATTTTGGTTTGAGATCTCTGTTTGATAGTTGGGCTATTTCTGTCAAAAATGATGTTAGCACTCTATAATTTGCCCAATGATGTGGAGGAAATCACTGAAGCAACATCAAAACCACTTCAAGTCTTGGATCTAGCCCTCCAAGACTCAAAGAGGGATCTCTCTGTCAGATATAACTTTGTTTGAGTATGGATCTTAGGCTAGTCATGCAGGACAATAGGTTTGTTTATGGATTTTTAGTTGGTTTGGTTGAGACATGGAAAATGACCATTGGGAAAAATGGATTTAAAGATAAAAGACGATTGGTGAATGAATAACTGAGACAAAATGTGACTAGGCAGGATAATCATGCCAATGGATCTTTTGAGCTTATAAAATGGAAAAGAAGAAAAGACTGGAATTCATTTCAAATGTAGATCATAGTATATCTGAATTCTACTTTTAAAACGAGGAAGAAAACATAAATATTGTTTCGAGCCAGCACAAGTTCTTCCCGACCAATGTGAGCAGGTATTCTATTGCGAGGTTCCTGGTAAACCAAGTTGGTCATTTGTTGTTAGATATGATCCAAGAGGAAGGCCTGTAAAGTATAATGTACCAAAAGAAGATGATATTCAAGAACTAGAAGGTGATATAGAGGAACATGAGGAGGTAGACCGTGTATCGTCAGATGACAAAGTTGAAGAAGTTGATCGACCATATGATGTAGATGATAATCTTCTCAATGATGCTATATCTGATGATGATATTATCGAAAATTATGACAATACCGATAATGATGTTGATATGGACAATCCATTCGACGATGATTCTAGAATACCAGATGATGATACAAAATATGATGAGTTGGATGAAGAAGTAGATCAATGATATTCCTACATGTGGTGAGTGATTTGTACTATAGATCTCTTATGTTTATTTTCTTTCATGTAATCTTAGTGTCATTTTTAATTATAGTTGTTGAATCTAGATAGATTAGGTATTGGGGAAATTGAGAGTGATGTGGNGTGGTTTCCCCTGTTTAGTAGGGAATGAACTATTCTCGAAACCAAGAGAAGCTCATGAAAAACAATGTTTATAACATAGTTGAAATTTGACTCATCATCGCCACCCCCGATTTTTTTGGGGGTTCGGGGGCAACGCCCCTGATCCAAATTCCAGTTTTCCGTCTCCCATTGAGGAGGATAATAAATTTTCTTCCTATCATTTCCAACTACAAGTATCTCTTGAAAACATAAGAAAAAAGTGCAATCAAGTGAACATAATCCTTAGAACCATAAACCCTAATTTAGTGGAGTCATCGAAAGTTGCCCCTAGTCTTAGTTGTCACCCTTCATGACAGTTGTCATGCAATGATCATTATATCATAACATTGGAGGCATGTGGTCATTGGGATCATGAGGCTTTATCTCCTTCACTACATTCTAGCATTTTTTATTCTTTTTAAATCTTGATGTAATATGAAAAAGACAAAAAAATAAAAGGACATAAAAAAGAAAAGCAAAGGGGTGGTGTAATTTATATCTCTATGATTTAGTAATTAGGTGGCATATGTAAGTTTTGTTTCCCTTGAAAAAATAACCTATTTTGATTCAATTGGGTTTTAGTATTGTCGTGGGAGATGTATCAGGTGTTATCTCTCCAGGAGTCCTTCTCAGGTTGTAGCTTGAAGAAGCCTGGTAACTTAAAATGTTTCAAAAGTTAATAATCAGATAAGTAATTGAACTGGTGGGTGAAGAAAGTCTATATCTATAAACCAGAACACATATGTGATGGGATGAATAAAGATAACACAAATTACTTGCTAAATCTAAATCTAATAAACTATGAAACACAGATATATAGGTAGTCAAAAGCTAATCTAAACATTCTAGTTTCATTAATATGTAAATGACAGAAACTAGAAAAACAAAGAAGCTAACATGTTTGTGATCTGACATTAACAATGGAAGGAACTTGTGATATGTATTATATAAAAGGTCTCAGTACAAAAAACAACATGGTATAGTCTCCAGACTCGAACCATCAGTCTATAAAATTGATAGGCTTTATAGACTTTACAAGCAGTTTCAGATACTGAGAAATTGGATCTGAAATACTAATAATAGAAAAATGTTACAAAAAATCTTTCAAAAAGTATGGATCTAGTCCATTTCTAGAATTCGATTTGTCTTCAATCCTCTAAGTCTTTGACAACTGCATCAAGGTCCTGATGTATGATGACAAGGCTGATGTATTTCTTCAATAGTTGGATATGTTCCTCAACAACTGTAAGCAGTCTTCAATAATGATAGGCTAATCATCAACCTAGCTACCTTGTTTAATGCCTCAAAACTCTGAAACAAGATGCCAAAATTTACATAGCAATTTATTTGAGATTACTTTATGCTTCATCACCAAAAATCCCCTTTGCTCGAGCACCAGATCTTCAAAATCTATTTCCAACAGTTTTGATGGCTCTTTTGCCCTAAAAATTGCGAGTTAGCCACCAAAATCCAGGGCTTTCGGCGGCTAACTATGTGTTGTTATTCTAATTATGCTACCAAAAAGCCTATGTTTGTTAAAAAGATAAAAACTTCAAAAATAAGTATTTTCCTTGATTATTTGGACTGATCCACTTGCAAATCTTGAGCAACCTCTGCAAGGACATGCAAATCTGGGTGTGTAGTTATTTTAGCCTTCAACTTTTTGATCTTTTTCTTCAAATGATTAGAAAACTAAAATAGTTGGTGATTATCCTTTATGATCCTCTTCTTCTTCTTCTTCTTTTCCTTTACACTTTCATGTGCCAATCTTTCCAAGGCTACACTGGTTTCTACAAAATTCTTTGACAGAGTCTCATATCTGGCCTTTATCACCCTCTATATCACTTCCCATTGTGCTATTTTCTCTTTGAGTTTCTTAATCTTCTGTGATTTGCTAGATTTTCTCTTGCTTGATGTTTCTCCTTCCTCATAACTTGTGAACCTCTCAGTTTCTGGTGGTTGCTCCATAGAAAATTATATGTTCTGATCAAAAGGGACATGTTCTTTGTTTGGCTCAAAATCAGATTCGGAGTAGGGTAAGTTAAGCACATTTGTTTGCTTGGTCTGTTGAGTTGAAGCTTGCTTTGCAACTTCCTTGAAAACCAATTTCTTCTTTGCCTTCTTGACTTTTGAGATAAATTCTAGTTCTTCTGAGAGGTCAAAGGTGATGGCTCTCCTCCTTTTTATAATGCTCTGAGGAGTTGGTAGCTTTTTGATTGATTTCCTCTTGCCTTTATCAGGTTGAGTGTCTAACTCAAAATCTCCCCAAAACATGAAGTGTTCCCATGTTCTTTCTTTCTTCCTCAATTCTTCTACAATAATCATTTTGATCAAACCAAAATGAAACAAGGTGTTCTAGATATGGTCAGGTTCATCTTGGACCTTGTGTGACATTGTTGTCAAGATATTGTGAAAATAATATGGTAGATTGAGAAGAACCTTTCCTATAAAGTGGTCCATAAGTTTGAAGTGGTATAACATGGCCCTATCATACCTTCCCTCTGTAGTTACATACAATTGTATGGATTTGAGAAGAGTCCGCCACTTCTCCTCTAGATGAGAAATGGGGATATCCCTATTCCAAATGATGTCTTGGAATTCAGACTTTAAATAAGGTCTAAACTTCAGATTCTTGGTGACTATGGTTTTGAACTATTTTTGCCCTGTTCTTGGCATGCCTATAGCAGAGGCTATGTCTACTTCATCAAATTGTATCTCCAAAGGGCCAACTGTGGCTTTGTTTCCATCATAAGATTTTGCAAAGGCTTCTATGATACCCTGGTGGTAACCCTCTTGTATCTTTTCCACATAATTGAGACAGCCTGCATTTGATAAATACTGAAGAATATTTGGATGAGATTGTAAATATTGAATGTTTTCTAAATCCTTTCTAAGAGGTGGACTACCTTATTTCTTACCCATCTGCAAAACACAAGATAACCTGTAGAAACCTGAAACAAAGAAATTACAAATCAAAAGAACATGCTGGTGATGAAGAATAAACTCTGTATGATCAACTGGTGGAGGAGAAACGTTGTTTATAGGCATTCATAACTTGTGGAATTTGAATTTGAATGATGACCATAATGTTGATTTAGACATGTGAATGATTATTCCATAACCAGTGATAAGGTCGTATAAGCACACCAATCTCCCATAAAAGCAATCATCCTCCCTTTATGACGTGTGTACTTCCTTTTCTCTTTCAAACTCTTGAAGAGGTGGTGCCCAAAACCGCTTCTACACTTTCAGTGGCTCCTTCTTGTTTCCAAAAGTTGCATTTGCCACCAGAAGTTTGGCTTTTCAGTGGCTCCTTTTTGTTTCCAAAAGTCGCATTTTCCGCCAGAATCTTGACTTTTTAGTGACTCCTTCTCAACTTCAAAACAATGGTTAGCTACCGAAAAGACTTTTCTTTGATTTTTGAAAGCAATAAACAAAAATCGATTTATTTTGGAATTTCTCACTTATTCCCTTTGCTTGGAGACCATAAACCACAAAAAATTAAAAATGACACTTATTCTTGACTATGTTATCACCTGAAAATCAAATAAAATGACAAGTTTATTTTAGGAGATAACACCATGATTTTGAGTTTTCACTTCTATGATTGGTTATTCTTCTAGTCTTTATGAAACACCCTTCAATGTCTCTTGAATTATTGGTGTATATAATTGGTCCCTTTTGGTGTTGATTGTTTCCCAGGTCATCATTAGGTCATTCTTATGTTAAAGGGAAGTTTTTAGCTTGCGTTGGACATTTCTCAAATATCTTTACCATCCATATCAACCTTCCTAGTGCCAAGTTGTACTTAGTGGTTTGTTCTCTCAAATTTATTGTCCAAGACCTCAATTCATGTTCCTAATCTTATTTCGCACCAATTGATGATAAATACCTCAATGCCTTCCTTTTAGAGAATATCTTCCTATAAAGTTCAACTCATTATTTTGGGAAGTGGATTTAGAGACATTTGCAGTAACTTGAGGCATCATCAATGGTAGGTTACATCACATGTGATAGTGGGTATACATGAATGACACCTGATTGATTAAGTCTCCTAAGTGTTTTCCATCATATCATATGTTCACAATTTATAGAATTTAATTTGTACACTTGTTATCACCTTGTCAATTAAAACAAGAGTTCTTAGGAAAGTCTTAGGTCTTTGAGGAAAATACATTAATAATACATGGCAATAGGATGGGGAAAAAATGGTAATCTAGGGGTCCATCATATTATTATATAAATCAAGGTATTACTCACATTTGATATGTAAAGAAAACATATAATTGTTCCACATTTTTATCTAGTGCCTCAAAGAGATGATACAAAATACAAGGAGGGAAGCCATTAGCCTAATCCCATCATGGGATTGTAAAACTACTCATTTGTGATCAATTATAAAGACACCCACACACGGTTTCATGATATAAAATTCTATTACTGAGTGATGAATAGTTTGCAACCCTATAAATTATTAGAGATGTGGAAACACACCCTACATTAGAGATAAGAAAGAAAAATAAGTGTGGACAAGGTTGGCACTAGCACTAAAAAGAAGAGAACAATAGTGAAGAGAATAGAGTAGGGAGAACATGGGACTCAATGTATAGAAATTAAGGATATAGTTGAATATATTGCTACCACATTATTGGATATAGGGGGATCATCCCATATAAACCCCCATCCTCTGGATCAGAAAAGCACAATAGTGGTAAGAAATATAAAAATAAATAATCCAAGATCTAGGACAAGAGCCCATGTAGCCAAGAGTGGAGGGTAGAAGGGGAGAAGGAGGCATGCACAAAAAGTGGAGGGTAGCAGGGGAGAAGGAGGGAGAGGAGGAGGAGAAGGAGGGAGAGGACCATAGGAGAAGGAGGGAGAGGTGCACATAGGAGGGAGAGGCACACAGGCTAAATTTTGATTCCACAGACTTCCCTGGAAAAAACCATGGTATGCAAAAATAGTCTCTAAACCCTATTTTTCCTCCATATTTAGTTAGTGATCTCACACCTCACAGGATAGTGATTTAGTGTTGTTTTGACTCTGTATTTGTTTTCTATTTTTTTGTTTGACTTCCTTTTCTTCCAAAACGAATCATTGAGTATGTTGTTCCAATTTTTTCCTGCCCCTTGCAAAGCGAATTGCTGAGTATGAGTCATATTGGTATATTCCCATGCTCATTTAACTCCCAAGCATAGCGATTGCTCATTTACCTCCCAAGAATAGCGATTACTTCCCTCTCACCTTCCTACTCTGCTTCTTCTTCTTATGGGAATTCTTATTATGATATCTTCTAAATTCCTAATATAGAGTTCTTAATGCCTCTTCTACATGAGAATAAGGAGCCCTCAATATAAGAATGAGGATATGAATCCCTTAACCACTTGTCTAGAAGAGATCCTAGTATGTGGAATAGATCCTACCTAGTTTGTGCTAATATGTAGGAAGCGTGGTAGAGTAATAAGCTTCCATAATATAGCCCATAATATGAGTATTCCCCCCTTATTATATTATCTCATCATCACTCTTCTTATGGGCATTCTTGGTGGCAATATGTCCAACCTAAGCATTAATGCTTGAAGTGGTAAATTTTTTTATCCAGTAGGTCATGGACTTTAAAAATATTGAGATGCAATATGTAGAATTCAATCTAGTCATGTTTTACCAAGATTGCAAAGAAATATTTCATAATAAAATCTCTAATGGTGAGAGAGTATGTCGAAAGCATGCATTTCTTGTGTTCCTTTAATTCTGTATAAGATCCAAATTCGACGATTTGGTAAGATACATCCATGATTACTAATCTACCTAGGATGTGATTTATAAGAAATATATGCAAAGATGAGGTGCAACATATGGATATGATATTTTAAAATTGCAACATATGGATATGATCAAACAATCGAAGAATCAAAATTTAACCTTAAGAGTGTTATAAGAGAGGCAAAAACATGAGACCGAAACAAGAATTGAAAATATTGTGATCTTTGATTGAGTTGAAAATATTGTGATCTGTGATATTGTGATATTTGAAAATATTGTGATTTTTTATTTGAAAAGATAAATTGGATTGGCCTAAGGTTCAAGTTCCACCTTCTCCTACACTCCACTCCATCATGGAAATATATAGGAGAGATAGACAAAGAGAGGGAAAATAAGAGATGGAGTACAATGGAAAATGAAGTAGGGTATCATGACAAAGATGCCATTACACATTTTAAGGAATATGACCTTAGAGAGATATGTAGAGAGTAGAATCATGATGATGAGAGGCGATCCAAGAAAAATACCAATTTTGAAGTTGTTTCTTTTTTTTGTACAGATACATGCAAACTTTCAATTGGAGGGTATGATGGACCCCTAGATTCAAAAACAAAGAATTCCCCTTGCCACTGGATAGAAGGTTACACTGTGTTGAAGTTGGGGCCTCCAGTTCCTTCTTTCAATATGAATTCAAAAATGAAGAAGCCCCTTACCACTGGATAGCAGGTTACGCTGTGTTGAAGTTGGGGCCTCCGGTTCCTCTAGATCCAATCATTCATAGTTTTTGTCGATAGCCATAGCCCCATAAACTGGCCTACTAACTCTATTTATGCTAATGCCAGGGCGATCTTGATGGGATGTTCCTTTGACAATGCTATTTCCAGAATAACATCTAATTTCTTGATGAATTTTGGGACTTCCGGGGGGGAATTTTCTTACCTTGGTTGT
>JASDQU010099751.1:307330-317849 GCA_032191745.1 Picea mariana
TGAGGTGTGTATTGTCTTTGTCCAGACTATGAATAGGATATTTAAAACCCACTAGGATTTTGAGGATATCTCTTTCTTATCACAATTCATTTTCCACTACAAACCCCCTTCATGAAACCAACCTTCAATCGCTAGGTATTTTTAATTTCACCCATGGTTACATAGTCAAGTCCTCTCAAATCTAGACTCTCCCCTAAAGAAATTGTCAGACAATGAATTGACTAATATGTGGTTGGTGACTCACCGGGGAAATCATCTTCTCCCTTCTCTAGTTTTAGTACTATTTTTGTAGCGACAACAAGGGCTTCATCTTCTAACGAGGATAAACATCCCTTTTTCATGTTACATATGAAATTTCCATTTTGTCATTTCTCTTTTTCAGTAGTTTAACTTATTTTGTTTTATAATTCAACTTCTAAGAGATGCTACTATGATCCCACAATGGGTCACTACTCAATTGTACTTTTGAGTCCCATTGACCTACCTTTGAGGTCATTAGTGAACATCGATAAAATTATCATATCTTGGTATTCTTACATTTCCCTATTATTGGGTAATTTCATTCATAAAAAAAAAAACTCAGAAGTCAGGTATCCTAACATAAAAAAGGATCAAGAAAATGATTTCCAATAAATCCATAATCATTCATTTGTAAAGAAAATATTCATTGCATCTTGAGAAGCTCCACAAAGGAAAGAAACATGCCATATATTTAGTAAAATGTGGATCAAATTTTTTTGTAGTTATTTATAATATTCATTTAAAGGGAGGAATTACTTAGGTCCAATTAATAATAAGTTGCTTATATGTTAGCATTTTGAGAAGATCAAGAATTGCTACTTAGGTGGTGTTGAGATTAATAATACACATGCTTGGTTTGAACACAACTTTATTGGAATGGTAAATATTAAAAGTGTTTCAATGGATTTCCTTTGCACAACACTCTTTGTGAAGTTTGTTGTCCATATTCATTAGCAACCTACCCTAACCTAGCCACCGCTCTAAACTATTAGACTCCTAAAGAAAGATCTCTAGGAATCTCTTCTACTATCCTAAAAACTCATGTCCATCCTCAGGACTATCTACCATTTGACTATCCTAAGCTATTTTTGCAGCCCCAACCTACCTAACGTTGACCTATGTTCATACTAGCTCACCTTAGGATATCTCCCCTTTCATGCCTAGGCCATTATCTCCCTAACACAAGGCCATTAACCCTATCTCCTAAACATTTAGGCACCCCACGACTCCCTACATAAACCCTTACTGTTGACTGTCCTGAAGTCTTAATTTAAGACCCTATTCCACTTTGACACACCCCTAAAAACAAACTCACATACCTCATAGTCACTCTACCTAAACCGCCTCCCAAACTCTCCACCCAAAATCATAGTAAAATCTTCAATTATGACTGTGTGAACATAGTCATTCCTAGCCACATTTAATTTGTTTTTGACAGAGATAATTCATGGGGAACATAACCTACAATCTGCATACATAAGAAACATTAAAAATCTTAACTTGTGTGCATTTGGAGGGGTTACATATTATTTGCATTTGCATATTTAGGACAAGTAGGACTGATACATATTGAATTGAAGTCAAATATACAGTCCCAACTTCTGATATGTAATGAAATAAGAAGGATATTATTGGATTATTGGATTGACACATATGAAACGTGTTGTGGCTTTGAAATATTGATGTCTTGAAATTAATTTGATAAAAGTCATAGATACTTTAAAGAAAATTATTGTTCTCTATTAGGCAATTGTGTATATCATTAAAATTTAGTCATTGATTGATCTTAATAATTTGAATACTTGCATTATTCTTGAGATTGAAAGCATCATCCTCTAGGCATTGTATACAAACACAAACACATGTGGCATTTACTCACTTAAGTGAATATCTTGTTGTCACATAGTGAAATAAGCTCGATGCCAATATATATTCATGGACATCTCCAAAGGATGAAATGTACAAGTCTTCAAGAATAGAACCACAATCCTCAGACTGTTTCCCCCCCTTTGGTGTCTTAGAATTCTTAGGCTTTTATAGCCTTTACATCAAGGTTTCAAGATCCTGATTTAATGGATCTGAAATACCAAAAATAAACATAATCAATTTTATTTTTTAGCATAAATGATCCAATCGTATCATCATAAGTTGAATTTGACAACCTGGAGAATTATTTGGCATCTTGCTGGTAAAAATCACAGATTTCAAATCTGTCTTTGATGGCTGGGCGATTTTTGTCAAGAATAAACATGCCATTTGGATTCATTCCCTTACCATATGCCTTCAAAACTTGATGAAGAGGATGATCTAGCTTCTGATAATTATTATCTTTAATTTGAGATCATTCCCACAGATTCTGGAAACAGAAAAACGCGATCTGGGCAGAAAGAAGACCGATCTAGACTCTTCAGAGATTTCAGAGGCTTACTAGTCGTGTATTTTGACTTTTAGCCACCGAAAGTCATAGCTTTTCGGCAACTCATTACATTGTAAATTTCACATTTAGCCTCCGAAAGATAAAATTAAACTTTTGCCTATTTTTAGAGGTGAAATCCTCATTTTATTGAATTTATGTGAATTTGAGCCTTTATCAAAACCTCTAAAACTTTAAGATTTAAAAATAAAATTATTATCTTTAATTTGAGATCATTCCCACAGATTCTAGAAACGGAAAAATGCGAACTAGGCATAAATAAGACCCATATGGACTCTTCAGAGCTTTCAATGGCTTACTAGTTGTGTATTTTTCCTTTTGGTCGCCGAAAGTTAGAGCTTTTCGGCGACTCATTAAACTGTAAATTTCACATTTAGCCGCCGAAAGATAAAATTAACCTTTGGCCTATTTTTAGAGGTGAAATCCTCATTTAATTGAATTTATGTGAATTTGAGCCTTTCTCAAAACCTCTAAAAAATTAAGATTTAAAAATAACTCTTCTACCTAATGATCCTCTTATCATGTGATTTGGGAATTATTAGCAACTAATTTTTGATCGCTAAAAACACTCCAACATTATTCCTATGTAAATGGCATATTTTTTTTTTTTTTTAAAACCCCAACATTAGTCGCTCTAGCGACGAATAGGTTTGTCTCTTGTATAGCCATTTGGTTGCTTGACTAAGTTTTCCAGGGTTGTCTTGGTCACTCTTGCGACTAATATTAGTCGTTAGACCGACTAACATTAGTCGCTAGACTGACTAATTATGGTCACTAGAGTGACCAAGGTTATGTTTTCCTTAGAGATGCTAGCAAGGCTTGCGACTAAAGTGGGTCGTTAGACCAACTAACATTAGTCACTAGACCGACTAATTATGGTTGCTAGAATGACCAAGGTTATGTTTTCCTTAGAGATGCTAACTAGGCTTGCGACTAAAGTGGGTCGCTAGACTGACTAATCTTGGTGGATGGACCAACAAATGGTAACTTTTATCTATTTTCTATAGGCTTCTTTTCTCGGTCGCTAGTTCGGAAAAGATCCATGTGTATTCACTAGACCAACAAATCTATTCTGACGAAAAAAAAATCATCTTGGTTGCAACAACGACCCTATTCCGACGAAACTTCGTCGCAAAAACGTTCAAATTTAGTAGTGAAATTCCAACGTACCCTTAAGATATCTCATCACATGTTTTGCAGCAACAAGGTGAGCACGTCTGGGATCTACTAGATAGTGACTCAAGGTATTCACAACAAAACATATATCTAGCCCAATATTCATCAGATACATCAATGATCCAATGATTTGTCTGTACAACATAGCATCAACCAATTCTGACGAATTATCAACTAGGAGGTTCAACTTTGTTTCCATGGGTGTGTTCATGGATTTACATTCCAACATATCAAACCTCTTCTGTATTTCAACTGCATACTTCCCTTGGTTAAGGAATATCTTCTCTAGGTTCTTCCAAACTTCAAGACCTAATAAATAATGCATTAGGTCTTTCATCTCAAACTCTGTTGCGAGCTTCTTATTGCAATCTGTGATGATATTTTCTTCATCTGTCAAGAATAAATCATCTACATAGAGTAGAAACATCACTGGCTCATCATTCATAACCTCTAATTAAAGGTTAGAATCATCTTTCCTCTTGGTAAATCCCAAGCTCATCAGGAAACAATCAATTCTGCCATACCAAGCTCTAGAAGCTTGCTTCAACATGTACAGATCTTCCTTCAACCAGTAGACATGAGTCTTTCTATATTCAATCTTCAAATCCAATTTTCCACATCACATTGTATCATCCTAGTACACTTGCTTCAACTCCAATTTAATATGCGCAATCATGTGCTAGTTCTATGTGCTTTTTTCAAAGCACTATCTATCTCACTACCTAAGAGTATGTCCTCTACTCTCTCTGCAATTGTTTCTCTGAAACTAGGACTCTGCACCTGCAGTTTCTCTAAACTTGAGAATGGATGCTCCATTCTCACTATGACTACTTAAATATGAGAGTAATTCCTCTACTCCATCATTACACCAACTTCATCTGAACTGAGAGTGGTTCAATAGATGATATTGAAGGTAGCTCTTCTTCTTTCATGGAGGTAACTCTATCTTCTATTTTATTCATGTCTTCATGACCCAACTAATGTACTACACCAATTTGCATTGGAGATAACTCAATCTCAAATATAGGATTTCTCCCCCTAAATCACATACTGTCATGGTTGTTCTGGTTGTCTTCATGAATACTGGAACTATTTCTTCAATTATTGGAGTAAGTGTCTCATCATAGTCTTCTCCCTCTTGCTAGGAGAATCCTCTGGATGCACATCAAGATTTTTACATATGCAACATGCTTGATCTATTAGATCAATCTTGGAAGTCAACACTAACTCCCCTTCTAGTCTCATGAAAAAATCCATATCCGTTCCTTCTGACTGGTTTCCTTATGTGACACTGAAACAAGGGAATATTCCCAAGAGATTTTATGTCTCCTAGAGGTCTCTGAAGCTACGATCTAGTCTTCTCAACTTATGGCATCTGTCTCCCAGTCCTCGAAGATTTCTCTTCATCTGATCCTTTCTGAGATCATTCTTACTCTTGATTTCTTCTAAGTCTACAAGGACTTCATCATCTTTTACAGGATATACTTGGTGTTGAATACCAATTCTAAATATGAAAATTTGAATCAGACTTCAAACGAATTCTTCTTCATGTCAAGGTGGCTTCATTATCCTTTGAACAAGTCTATTGTTACTTCTTGTTCTAATGTTCGTCTATCTTTGGAGCTTTCTGCAACCATCAATATAGCTCCCTCAGGGTTATCACATGTGACCTGAAACAAGGTCAACAAAACAACAAGAAAGAATAATGCTCTTTTGATAATAATAATAAAACAATAGCATGAATAATCATCATAGTATATCCTTTATAGATATCACTTGTGACCTTCCTAAAACAAAGATAAAAAGTAAGAAATATAATACAAAATGAGATCAACACTCTTCTAGTGTTGTGATCAAACATTCCTCCGTGGTAACTTGGAAGAAAAACAAGAAGTTTCTCCTAGAGGAGATGTTAGTTATATCTGGTAAATGATTCAATAATCATTTATCTCAATATGCTCACATGCTACCAAGTATAATACCTTTTCAAAGACTGCTACCTCAACCATAGTGTTTACTTGTAATGAGGTAGTTATTAAACTTGTCATGTGAAAATTTGAATCTTATCAACTTAATCAATCAAACCTGGAACCCGGAGTCTTGTCCTAAAGAACGAGTTTGTTGCTTTTCTTCCAAGTCTCCTTCACTCAATATGACATGTGCTTTCTTCAACCTGTCTTTTGTACTAAGAAAATATGCTATCTTGACAGAAATATAAGTTAGAGAATAAACTCTAATCTCATTCCAATACCTTGACTTTAACTTGACCAAGGGTTAGTATGATGGTCATAGCTTCAACATACAACCTATAAGTTCAAAATAATGTCATAACAAATATATGCATATTAAAATAATCAAACCTGAGGTGCATTATTCCTATGAATGTGATAGATCTAAGATCCTTCTAGATCTATGACAAAAGATCCCATCTCTTGCAAGTACCCTTTATAATAATAATTTATTTTAAACATATGTAAGTACATACCTATGATAATATCTTTCCAGGGTAAGGTGCACTAGGAAAATAAGACAATAGTCCCAACACTTCACAAAAACATTCACTTCAACCAGTACTACAGTTGGTGCTACAACTGCAGCTAGTGTTGCAAATGGCATAAAGGAACTGGCACTGCAACTACAAATGATACTGCAAATGCAACTATTACTGCAACTGGAACTGATACTACAACTGCAGCTGCAATTGATACTGCAACTGCAACTTAGGGTTTTATGAGGAAGCCCTAATTTTTCAACTTTTAAATTTTGGAATTCTGATCCAGGGACTAGATGCATTGGACTGAGGTGAGTAGGCTGGAGAAATATGTTTTCATAGAATACCCCTTGAAATATACACAATCACAAGGTACACAATATTTATCCTAGGAAACCCTCATGGGGGAGAAAACCCAACAAAAATTTCCTTAACATAGATTGCCAATACAATGCAAAGATAAAAGACCAAATACAAGAGAATATCCAACATTGAGCAATGCACCTCTCTCTCTTCTTCTTCTGACAACAATAGATTTCTTCAAACTTGTGGACTAGATGAGTGACTTGAGTGAGTGAGAGAATGAGGCATCATCCTCTCTTATTTATACTAGATGATAGGCACTAGGGTTGTGTCTCTTCACCAAGTTGGGTCGATTTCTTCAATTAGTGGCTAAAACCACTTTAATTATCCCTAGGGGTAGACTTCTCAACTAGCATCATTTGATTAGGTTTTGACCAATCCACAAAATGGGATTTGGTCATACATAAGTCCTGACATGATCAATCCACAAAAGGTGATTGATCTATAAGATAATAACTCAATTATAATTAGAATATTCTTCGCAGCTACAATATTTCAACACAACAGCTTCGCGGGTGGATTTTGTGCTCATTTACACATTGTGCCTCACAAATTTCCTACATTGAGCAAGCAAAGAGGACACGTAAAGAAGGAGCAAATCCTAGGATCTTTCCACTATGTCCATCACAAGAAATGTATGGTTGATTTTTTTTCATTTCCTTTCTTGCATTTGTAAAAATACAAAAAATTAGTTATGGATGTATTTATCCCAATGGCATTGAGAACTTATTAGCAAGGTTCACTACACATAATTAATACTTGAATGTAAAGGAATCGTCTAACTGTTCTACGAAATGGAATTTTTTGTCAGAATCTAGTGACATAAATTTGCTCGAAATCACTATTTTTTGTTGTTTAGAATCCATTTTTGAATGTATAAATGGATTCAATATGTTGAAAAACCCCTGGGGCACTCAGATTATACAAAAATAATCACTCAAATATGGGGATATAACAATTTCTTGCCGGATTTTGGGAAAAAGTCCCTAGAAGCAAATCATCGGAGAAGAATCATTTCGTAGAACGTTTAGACTACAACGAATGCAAATCTCTCAACAATTCACCAATCTTGTATAGGTTGTTTTCAAGTTCATTGTAAATATAACACATAGTTTTTCTTTGTTTTACACAAAATTATGTTAGTGATTTTCTTGGGATAAAATGACATTATTGTTTGTAATAGCTTAGTCATAAGTCCACTTATTAAATTGCCTTGTTAAATTGCAACATATATTATAAAATGGAACCTAGTGACAATGTAAACCGCCCACCAACAAACCAAGGAGAGAAAAAACCCAACCCATCACAACCACCCAATCTAAACACCAAAATTGATGAGGGGTTGGATACATTAAGAACACTTGTATAGTGGTTAAGGGGCACCAGAGAACAAAGCATATTGTCCTTGGATACTTCTTTGGAAGTCATTATTAGATCCATTGCAATTGTCCAAGGGGAATTGACTTATAGTTCTGAGTATAGGGAAAGAATGTTTGAGTACTACAACACTGGATTGGATAGAAACCAAGTGAGAGACTTGGGTATTTCAAAACAACAACTATTGTCTATTTTCTGGGATCCTTGAAATGGAGAAGAACTACCTATGAAATAAAAATGCATTTGTATTTACTTGTGTATCCATCCGTGTATTAGTCAAAATTGGATGGATAGGTGATATATGGTATTTGATAAACCTCCCTGCAATAACATGGAGGTGCCCTTATATTTTTTGAGAAAACTATGGCAATGAATTTATTTTGGGTTTTCATGTCAACTACTTTGACATGGATGATTTCTAGGGGTGGGTCGAGGGTCCACACAAGACCAAGAGCATGCCAGGTGTGTCCCATGTTAGGTCCTCATCCCCCCAATCGAAGGCCTGACCCCCCTAGCCAACATCCTCCTATTACAGAGAGATTACAACATGTACAATGATTTATTTCATCATACTCAGAGCCTAGTGCATCAAAACATCTTTGTTTCACTATCTCAGCAAGAGGTGCCTACTAATGACATTGATACAGGGGCCAAAGATTCACCTCGCATAGAAGATTTTAGTGCGGAGAGGGCACATGGACATAGAAATCGTCCATGTGAAACTCACATATATTCGAGCTAAGAGCGGACCTTTTATGGGCCTATGGAGGCCAGTGGACAATATAGCTTCATGGAGGAGGTTAGTATCTTAACCGTCACTATGTTCTTAATCATTATACATTTATTTTGTATTTTCTTTATTTATATAAATATTGTATTGTAAGTTGTTTTGTAGTTGTTACGTTCGTATAGCATACCCTCTATGCCCATGGATGCATCAATACCTATCTCCACCATGGATGCAACAGTAGAGGTAGTTTACTCATTGGGTGTACCCCATACACAAGTATGTGTCTCATTTGATAAAGTCACCATAGTCATTTCTTTATTTTATGGCATCCTCAAATTTTTAATGTTCTTGTGTTTCTACAGGATGTGGGACCAGGCGAAGTCAAGGAATGTCCATCCGGGATGGAAAATTCACCTACATCAAAGGTATCATGTGTAGAGTTAAATATCGTTTAAATATCAAATTTGGTGTTTTTATGTTTTAAAATTTTACTATTTGGTACTAATAGTTCAATATTATTAATATGTATGTAGGTTGCAGATGTATTCATTAGTTATAGTACTACTACACTCCCTGGGCACCTAGGTTCTGCTTCTAGATTAGCTTATTCCAGGCCAAGGGAGTTCTCATCAATTGTACAACATGTGGGGGTCCATCGTTTCCCACCCCCGACATATTTGTTATTCCATGCATCATCAGTGGATTCCCCCGTAGGCCATCCATCTGCACCACTTCTTCCATCGCATCCATCCACATTATATGCACCCATATTCCACCCACCCCCACCACCATTTCCATCGGCCCCATCCACTGAGGCTTCCACAATAGAGGTTGCCCCAGAGAAGGTTGTACAGTCAAGCGCTCCACCTCCCAACAACTCTCCATCGGGGCCTGAGATATTCACGTTGAGATAATGTGTTGATGATAATTTTTTATGTATCATGAATTTGATTTTACACATATTTTTTTAATTTTCTTGATTTGATCCTTGTAATTGACACAGGGTGGCATCGCTGAGAGATTAGGGTCGAGGAGGATGGTAGCACCCTCATGATTGTTAGTAGCATATGCAATGATTTTTTTTAGCTTAAATTACAAAGTATCATTTTGTATGTCTTTTAATTCATTGAGGAAAAAAACTTATAAAAATGTTTTTTCTTTGTGCAGTCTCTGAAGTGACAAAGCACACTTAGGCCCAGAACCACTCAAGGTGCTTCCTCAAGCAAGAGAATAAATATATATTTTCAGGATGCTCTTGAGTGTGGTGAGGGTGGAAGTGGTCAATGATTGACCAATTACTGCCATTTTGTATATAGGCCAACATATGATTGTTTTTCATGTTAGTGAACTTGTCATTTTGTATATTGAGCACGAGGTGCCATTTTGTAAAAAATGTACAATTTAGATAATTTTGAATACACACACACACACACACACACCCACATTTCATGGCACGTTTTTTATGAGTCTCATTGTTTCTGCATTTTATGTTGATGACTGTATGAATTTCAAAGTGTATGAATTTTATGTGTATAAATGTATGATTTTTTTCTAAAGTGATTATAAATAATTGTGTTACACATTAATGTATATCTTATGGTGGAAAATATTGCTAAGTGCTAAATCCATAAGCAATTAATGGCTCTCATTACCTAAATTTATGGGTAGGGCATGAATTTCCTTCATCATTGGTAAAGTTAAACTAATGGCCAATGCACTGGACACACTTCGGTGCACTTGTTAGACATAGATGGTCGATGAACAATGCACCAAAGCACTCAAATTTGATGGATGACACTAGAGTCCACCTTAAAGTACTATTTTCAAGAAAATTATCATATACAAAAGAGGATGCCTCAAAATTACTAAATCATCATAATCATCACACACACACACACACACACACACACACACACACACACACACA
>JASDQU010099751.1:318232-342980 GCA_032191745.1 Picea mariana
CACTTCCATTCTTGCAAATGTCTCCTCTAGGTCATCCTTTTGAATGATACAATATCCATACACCATGAATAGTGTTTGGAACTGATTTCTTTCCATCATTTTTTAGATCCTACAATATTCCATGGAAACCCCATACAAAAATTCTCTGATACCAATATGATATATAAACTATAGTATATCATGGGTATTACATTGGACACTTTGTTACAAGACATCTTAAATTCTACTACAAAATACCATGAGATTATACTCATTTATACAATGTTTTCTTATGATCAAAATGTAATATTACAAGTATATTAGTCAAAATATTGAAATAAACTGAGAATATAAGAGAGAACATATATTAATAAAACGAGCACACCAACACAAGGAATGACAATATGTACTATGGGAAACCTAATTTGGGAAAAACCAACAAGAAAATGAGCAATGCACCTTGTTGTTTACAAAGAAGCATAAACTCACTATGGAGTTACAATAGGCACTATCACTTGTGAAAAACTTCTATAATGTATTTTTCTACCTTTGTTCTACTCAAATATAACAATCATTTTCTCTAGTCATCTATATTACAACTGCCTTCTTCAACATTTAGTGTATTGAGGGAACCCAATGCTTCTGCATACAAGAGAAATCCTTTTCACCATATAACCTACTCACTAGCATGATGAAATCCCTCACGAGTTCTCATAAATTAGAGGTGGGCTACAAATTAGATGGGAAATTCTAAATTATTTCTTTTGTCTTCCCACATAATTTTGGCCCAACACCTACCCAAAATACTGAGTGAAGAAAAAATTTGTGTTTTCTCAGAGGTTGGGCTCTAACCCTAGATGAAAAAGTCTTACATGTCAAGTTATTTTTTCAATGTTTATCTTTAGCTATACTATAATATGAAGATCGTTGGACTAACGTTTCCTTCTCCCTCAATGGAGTGTAGGTACAACCAAATATGTATCTATCAGACCTATCATCCAGCTCAAGCGATGAAATTTCAAGAGGGACAAGGGAAAACACATCCAACACATGTTACAACGAAATCAACTAGAGGTGAAAAGGTCAGAAGAAAGTTTGGTAGGAACATGAAATTCTTTCTTGTTGAAGGAGGATTATGCTCTTATGATGATGAGAGCATAGGTGACATCGAGGTTCCCTTAAGGTACAAACACCTACTGAAACAGTGGGTACCTAAGGAACTGTCAGAGTTGGACACTGACTTCTCTGTTAATGAGAGGATGTATCGCATTGCTCCGTTATCCATCCATGGCCTTGGTTTATTCTCCATGGACGACATAAAGGTAAAATATGGTGGATTAGTTGAATTGTTTGAGTATGTTGGACCATTTTACACTTATGGAGTATGGTTGAGGCTGGTCCAATATATGCCTAGTATGTGGAGATACACTGTTACACATGATTTTGGACATCTTGGTGATGTATTAACAATGGTGTATTCAGGCTCCCAACAAGGACTTTTTGCCTGAGAAAAGTGGATCTTGTATTCTTCTAAAAACATATTTTCAAAGTGAGTTCGCAGGCTGCATATGGCCTAGGGTGCGAGAATCCCTCATTCTCACAGGCCACCTTCATTTAGGGTGCGAACTTCTCGCAGTTTTCTCCATACACAGGGTGTGAACCTATTTTTAAGCTTGGAAAAGAGAAGAGGTCTCAAGGGTTCTAGAAGGGAATCTTCTAGAAAATGAGTTGGCATTCGTATGGTTGTCATTTTATTGACTTCTCAGATTTGATGGGATCATCCTCATCCATATAACCATCTCCCCTTCTCCTATATATTGAAATGTTTCTCATGGAAAAGGTTAAGCAAGATTAATTGAAGAATTGGTGAAGGAATTGTGTGAAGAACCCTTCTTAGACAGAAGCTTGGAGACTCTAGTTGGTCTATCAAGAGGAATTGGATCTTCTTCATGCAAATATAGAGCAAGTGTGTGTGTTGGAACCAAGGGTCATTGAAAGGAAGATTACAACATCAAGGCGATCAGGTTGTATCTTCTACTTTCAATTAATATGATACAACGGCATGTCCCTTTCCCATAAAGTCATTCTTACTTTATTGTGTAATTCCTTGATCATATACATAAGTTGACATTGAATATATTTTGCTATCTTCACTTTGGTTGGTTTGTGTTGTCTTGGACTTGACCTCACGAGAGCACCGGAACGAAGCGGAAGCAACAGAGACCTAGGGAAGTGATATAAAGGTATGTCACTTATTCCTCCCTATTAGCAGATTCAATGATTACAACTTAGGGAAAGATTTGTTTCATGTCCTGTTTTGTTCTAGATCCAGGTGGATCTAGGGAGATCTGTTAGTGTTCACACCTACCAATTAGTTCGATAACAAAATTGGCGACTCCACTGGGGATGCAACCCATTTTTTAATGGTTTTTGGTGTTTTTTCCTTGGCCATTTGCTCTTGCCTTACCCTTTTTCATTTCCATCAATCTCTAAGTCTTCAGGGGACCCTAACAGACTCTCTGGGTCCAGAAGTACCTTCAAAAATTTTGTCTTTTTTTCCAAATTTTGCCTAGTTTCAGGCCTTCTCGCACTGAACCCTTCTTTTGCCTGCAAGAACTATTGGAGTTCGCACCCTACTGAGCAGTCCAGTGTGAACCTCTCGCACTCTGCTTGTGACTAGCCTGCGAGAATGTTCCATTCTCGCACTGTACACCATTGCTCGCCTGCAAACCCATTTTGCAAAATTTTGGGATTAAGGTTTTTGTATGCTCAGATACCCAGATTTGTATGTGTGTCTGAAGAGAACTTCTTGGACCATTGATTGATTGTTTCTTGACTTTGGATTTTGTGAATGATCAATCTTCGGAAATCAAAGACTCTTCTTGTTCATTTTTTCTCAACTTTCATCTCTTGACCTTTTCTTAGCAAGGATATAATCTCTGATCCTAGAATCTGAGTGCTTGTTTGGTTGGGAGCCAGTGATCTGTTTAAAAGTTGGGATTAATTGCCTTTTTCAATTGCTCATTACTTAGAAAATCGTTACCCTCGTGCATTTGAAAAGACTAGTCTTGTCTGCTTGTTATTCTTGTCTTCATTAAAATATTGGTTTGGGTTTGTTGTATATTGCTTTTCATTAGTTATTGGTTTTCCTTAGTTCCACCACCGTTGAGTGGTTCTTTTTGAAAAGTACAAAACATTTTTCTTTTTAAAAGAATTTTTATTTTGAAAATATTGGAAATCAATTGTTGTAATAGAACAAATAGAGAATTGGCATTGTTCGTGATTTGTTGATATTGCATTTCAAAGAAGATTGTATATCGTAGTTCAATATTGTTCCAGGAAACTCCTCTTTCCCTCCTGTAAATAGGATTCATCAAACAAGAATTGATATCTTTCATTCCTATCTATGCATTGTTGGGTCAGAGTCTCACACAACATCGGTTTCATTTCCGTCTCCTTTGAGTAACAACATCCTTTAATAATATTGCGCGAATTTTTAAAATTTAACTAGTAACTCTTTTCTAGGACTCTATTACACCAACATTAGCTAGGCTAGAGATTTGGAATAGGCAGGGAGATACACTCTCCAAAGCACAAAACACACAATAGCATCTTGTGGTAAGGAGTGTCAAATTCCATTTGCAACATTTTTTCCTGGGAAGCCCTTCTCATACAAGGGTCAAACCCGAGGTTGCATTGATATTGAAAGAGTTACTCACCTTGCTTTGTCGATATCAGTGTAGAGATTGCACGTATTACGGGGGTCACTTGGAGGTATACCCACAATGATGAGTGGAAGCCTCTCAAGCTAATTTCAAGCGAGATACCCTGCCCTTGCATGTGGATCGGACTATTGACTGTCCCCCCAGGCTTTGTTGTCGTTGGTGGTAACCTTAGTGGCCTATCTTCTTAGGATCTTACACAAGGTGACTGTGAAGGGGCAATTCTTCATGGTACCTAGAATCGACGTTGGCCAAACTCACTCAGGCTCCTTGGAGGGTATACCCACGATTATGTGTGGGAGCTTGCACCGGGGTGTAAGTCAGTTAAGCAGGTCATCAACGTAACTTTTCCACCCTCACCTAGCCCCTTCTCATCTCGTCGTTGCGACGTTGGATTTCATCACCAACTAGTGACTTCGGAATTAGAAGGTCTTGATTGCTTGGTTTTGTTCGCTAGATTTTTTTTACTAGCGCTTGCTATTTGTTCACCCAAGTTGACCATAGAATTTTCTTCATCAATTTTTTAACTCGGTCACAATTGACCCTCCATGTCGTTCACATAGAATGCATGGCTTACCCCCAGAAAATCTGGAAGCTTCTCAACCCTTGCCTACCAACTCACTGGAGGGCTCTCCTCAACAGAGTGAAGTCCAAGATGTCACCACTCCACAAGTGGAAAGAACTGACTCTCTAGAATGGTTCCGAATCACCAATTCTCGAGAGGACTTTTGGTGTCATCCCGACTCTGAGAGACGTATTTATGCAAATGAATTCTTCCAAAGACTTAGTTGTTTTGTCTTCTGGATCATCAACTGGACCTTTTCTAGGACCTGAGGGTCGAGATCCTTTTTGAACTACTGGCATTTTTAGACGGGATCTCTTTGGCTCAGGAGCAGGAGTTGATATCACCATCTCACTTGCGCTACCCGAAACATCTGATCCAGATGCAGTACCTTTTACTACTACTTATTATTTTCCTGGTACAGAAGCTCCATGAGCTGACCACATCTTGACTCTCCCTTTACAAATGGTCCATTATACAGATACTACGAGTCTTCACACCGGGATTACCACGGCTAGCCAAGACCCTATTGGTACACCTCTTTCGCCCAGAGTCACCCTGACTCTTCCACCCGGATACCATGCGTTGAATGCCTCTATTTCCGTTCCTATGCAAATCACATCTGGAACTCCTAGTGATCCCACTTCTTCTAGGCACTCTCCTCCCAGTTTCATTCCGACACTTCCTCCACCCCCTTTCAGAGGACATTTTCCATCCTCTATCGAAGGCACTGATCTTAGTGGCACCATTCTGTCATTCACACCAAATTACCAGATTCCTATTGGTGGACAATTTCACCAAGGAGGTTTGACTCAACCCCCCTTGCAGGGAAAATCCCAATTGGAACCCAAATCCCAATTGGCACACAACCCCCGATTGGAACACAACTCTTGATTGGAGGAAAACTCCCTCCGACCCCACCCTATGGACAAAACATACATCCATCCTTGGCCTAGCATTGGAAACATCTGATACAACATAATCCTCAATCGATTGGGGGGAAATAGCCTCTAGCTACAGCTGTTATACCCCTCGGTATAGGCCAACCATATCCAGGTACGTCTAATCCTATTTGGGGCTCAAACGTTCAACCCTACGCCCCCATTCAAGGGTACAACCCTATGAGTTACTTGCCTCCACAACAACCACTGAATCTGCCTGGATCTTCGCATTATATGCAGATTGGTTATGGTCCCACTGGTTTTCCGATGGGACTCCCTCCCCAAAGTCACCAGTACCCGCATGTGAATAGACAGTTACCTTTCTTAGCCACCCTGGACCTCCTGGGTCTATCGAGTATTTTAAATGATCCGATTCGTCACTCTCCCCAATGTCTTGCTATACTGGCCAAACTACCATTTGACATCCCTAAATTCGATGGGAAAGTGGGAGAGGACCCGAACAATCACGTCATGACTTTTCACCTTTGGTGCTCATCCAACTCCTTAATGGATGCCTCTATTCATTTACGCCTTTTTCAAAGAACTCTCATGGGTTCTGCCGCAAAGTGTATATAGAATTACCACGAGGTTTCTTCGATGACTTCAACACCCTTTCTATGGATTTCCTCACCCACTACCAGTTATCAATCCTCTATGAGATAGGGACATAGATTTTGAGTTCTTTCAAACAAACCAAAGCCACTCACATCTCCGATCACATTCATGAATGGCGACGGCGAAGACGTCTCATCGAACTCGAACTTCCCGATCAGTTGTTGGTAGAGTGGTTCACGAAATCATTTGTGAACAACATCAATCGTGACATCACCATGGGTGGAGTTGTCACGGAAGAACATGCCATTAGTTGTGCTCAATACCTTGACCTCGTTTACTCACAAACGGGTACTCTTTATGAATTACTCCTTGATGCGCCTTGTCCTTCTACTTCCGCCACTTCAACTACTCTTGTTGCTTCTCATGCAACTGATGGTCTGATTGGCACTTTCCATGCTCAACCACATTCCATCCAAACCTCTAGCAACAACCCCAAACCCACTTCTTCTAATGTTCAAAATGCTCTGTCTCCTACCCCTCCCACCAGCAAGATTTCTGAGGTAAATGTTGTTCAATCTACCCCTGCTGGTAAAAATTAATCCAGAAAGGGAAAGGGTAAGAATAAGGAGGACAAAAATAATTCGCAAGCAGAGAGAACCAAAACAAAACCTGTTGATGATAGGGATAAGCGCAAACCCCGATACCCTTGTCTTATCTATGGTGATGATCACTACACTAAGGATTGTCCACGACGCGCTGAGGTTACTAAGTTCCTTCAAGGGACCACGAAACCGCCCACTCTGGCCATATTGTCACAACCCTTCCCTTCTCAACAACAGGCCCAACTAGTCATCCACGACCAACCCTCCCCCTCTAATACATCCTATGTCTTAATGTGTACAGGTGATTCAAAGAAAAATGACATAACACTTACCACTTGAGCCAAAGATTATTTTTCCTCTAAAGAGAAGGTTGATGTTATACCCCCTTCATTGGTCCAACCATCTCCCAAGACTCCACCTACCAACAATCCTCTTCATCTCGAATGACCAAGCCTCGACACAGTCCTTCGCCCTCCTCCAAAGGGCGTCATTCGGAAATCGGCTTTCAATCCTCATGTCTGTGCTGCCCAAAACTACACCATTGTTGAAGATCTATCCCAAGCACCATCTGTGATGTCAGCCCTCAAAGTCCTTCAAAGTTTTCCTATACAACAGAAGGCACTGTTGAAAGCTATCGGTGGAATCGACCCGACAGAAACGAATTTAATAATTTTTGACTTGGAAGATCACATTTCAAGGTTACCTCCTCAACTCACATTCCAAATACAAGTGATTGTCTCTGACAAAAGCATTTGTAGAACTATTATCGATGAGGGTGCCTCAACATGCGTCATGTCTATTACCTGTTGGAAAGCCATCATCTCTCCCTCTTTGACTGAATCCCATAACACACTCAAAGCCTTTAATGGCTCCATTTTTAAGCCTTACGATGTCCTCCCTTTGCTGCCAATCATGTTAGAAGACAAAACGGTCCAAGTTGAAGTGGAAGTCTTCGATGCTCCTCTCGATTACAACCACCTTCTCGGCCATAGCTGGATTGATTCCATGCACGTAGTTGTGTCAACTCTTTTTCGTGTTGTATGTTTCCCACATCAAGGAAAGGTAATTACCGTCGACCAATTAGCCTTCTTTAACTTGGATACACGCACTGACAATGTATCATTTATTGCCAAAACCCCCCCGGATACGAGAACGTAGGTGTGGGTCTTCTCAAAGACTCCTCATTAATGGGTACCTTCCCCATCCCACCTTCCGATGTTCCATATCCGTATGTCACTTCAATCAACATGATCTCCATCGGAACCCCTGTGTCTCACGACCCATGGATGGTACCCAACCCCGGCAATCATATTCATTACGACGATGAAATGCCTTTGAGTCCAGTTGAGTCCGCCTATCAGGCCATTCAATCGGCAACCCCTTCTACCCCCTCTCTTGGTGATTTATCTCTAGATCCTTTCTGCATCATTTTTCCCATGGACAAGATGATTATGTCTGTTATGGAAGACACCCCCTGGGACGATGGACATCATCGTTCCATCCTCTTTCTGGAACAACACACCATCGAGAGATACCAATGGATCTCGACCCTGTCGACCGTTGTCGTCATTTCCACCATTCCCGAGTCCACACACGATGTGTTTTCTGAAGAGAGCTTAAGAAATATCTCACCCACCATTCCCCTCGACATATCCATAAAACCTGGAATTGTCGAAAATGTGCATATCGAAGCTTTGTGTTCCCCTAACGAAATCGTCACCTACAAGTCACTTTTCAAAGAATTTTGTGACATCTTCGCCTGGAGCTATGAAGAAATGCCGGGTATTGACATTGACATTGTGATACATGAGATTAATACATACCCAAATGCTAAACCCATCCGGAAACGCCTTCATCTAGTTCACCCACGTAAAGAGGCTGCTATCAATATTGAAGTCGAGAAACTTCTCAAAGCCGACTTTATTTACCCGGTGGCTCTCACTGGCTGGGTTTCCAATATTGTCATGATAGATAAGAAACAAGGCACAATCTGCGTGTGCGTTGATTATAGGGATATTAACAAAGCATGTCCTAAAGACAACTTTCCTACCCCCTTCGTCGACCAGATTGTCAACGATTATGCCGGAAGTGAAATCTTCTCTCTAATGGATGGTTTCTTCGGATATAATCAAAATCAATATTGTTCCCAAGGACCAACACAAAACTGCTTTTATTTGTCCTTGGGGCACTTTTGCCTATCGGAAACTTCCTTTCGGTCTAAAAAATGTTGGCGCAACTTTTCAGCATACTATGTCTTATGCCTTCCATGATATCAAGCACATCGTGCAACCATATCTCGATGACTTACCCGCTCATTCCATGTGCCGTATCAATCATCAAATACACCTCCGAGCCATTTTCCTCCAATGTCGGTTTTACCATATACACTTGAATCCTCACAAATGTGTTTTCTGCGTAGAATCTGACCGACTTCTAGGCTTTGTTGTTTCATGTCAAGGGATCAGAGTAGATCCTCTGAAGGTCGAGGTGATTCTCAATCTCCCTCCTCCTTCTACACTTCACGAGTTACAAAGTTTGCAAGGGAAAGCAAATTTTCTTTGTCGTTTCATCCCGAACTATGCCAAGATAACTCTTGGATTTACTCAAATACTAAAAAAGGGATCCAAGTTCATATGGGATATCATCACAAACAAAGCCTTCGAAGCTTTGAAACTGTCCCTAACACGTGCTCCGCTTCTCTTCCCCCCCGATTATAGTCGCGATTATTTCCTCTACCTCGCAGCCTCGAATTACAGCATTGCTATGGTTCTTGTCCAGGAGGATGATTTTCATGACGAACATGTTATCTATTACTTGAGTCGAAGTCTAATGCCTACCGAAACCAAGTATTTACATGTTGAAAAACTGGCCTTGGCAGCCGTCCAAGCAGTCCAACGTTTCCGGCACTATATCCTCTCTCGCAAGACTACGGTAATTTCTAACTGCAACTCTATGCAACACATTCTCACACATCAATTGCTAGGGGGAAAATACTCCAAATGGATTGTGATACTCCAGGAGTTTGACTTGGAATTCGAATGAGCTAAATCCAAGAAATTCTTAGTGTTTTCCAAGTTGATATGCGACTTTCCCTACTCTGAGACGAAAAAGGTAGCAACTGATTCATTACCTGATGAATCCCTTTTTCTAATTAGTTCCGATGATCTTTGGTATGGAGATATCATCATATATCTCCAAACCCAGACTTTCCAACCCAATTTGTCTAGTACTGATTGACATTGAATACGCTACCAAGCCCGTGAGTATATTATCCTCGGTCATACTCTTTATCGTCATGGGATTGACTTAGTTTTTCGATGCTACCTCACATTTGATGAAGCCAAGAAAGCCTTAAATGACTGCCATTCTAGAGCTTGTGGTGGTCATATGTCCGGGTATGCTACTGCCTAGAAGATCTTACGAGCAGGGTATTTTTGGCCTTTTTTATTTAATGATTGTATAATTGCCGTCCAAAAATGCCACACTTTTCAAACCTACAACCATAAAATATTGTCACATCCTGCTCCGCTTCACCCTATGGTTTTCATCGGTCCTTTTGCGAAATGGGGTATCGATTTCATGACATGTCACCTCCACTCGGCCAGGGGGCATGGATACATTATTGTAGCCGTATATTATTTTATGAAATGGGTCGAGGCGATGTCGATATTTGATAATACTAGAAAGACCGCAACATTATTCATTTTCAATCACATCATAGCTCGTTTTGGTGTTCCTCGGGCTATTGTTACTGATCATGGTAGTCACTTTAGAAACTTCATGTTGTCCGAACTCACTGAAAAGTTGGGTCTTCCCCACGAAAACTCAACACCCTATTACGCACAAGCCAATGGCCAAGTCGAAGCAATTAACAAAGTCCTCATTACCATGCTCCAACTAATGATAGGGATTCGCAAAACAAGTTGGCACACGATGTTTTTTTCATCATTGTGGGCTTACTAGACATCCGTTAAGTCTGCTACCAGGTTTACACCATTCCGTTTAGTCTATGGTCTTGAAGCCATCCTCCCGATTGAATGTGAGATACCCTCCCTGAAACTAGCCGTCGAACTCCTCCCAAACACTTCTGTCGAAGAAGAACGTCTGTTGTATCTCATACGATTAGACGAAACTCGGTGCGATGCCACCCTAGTCATAGAATCCCAAAAGAAACGTGTCAAGGTCCAATACGACAAACATGTCAAGCCTCGCATTTTCTCTGAAGGTGATCTGGTTCTCCTTTACAAACAAGATCGGGATGTGCTAGGGGCTGGAAAATTTGAAGCTATGTGGCGAGGTCCTTACATAGTTAGATGAGTGCTGGAGAAAGGAGCTTACGAGTTAGTAGATTACGATGGTATCCCTTTGAGTGAACCCAGAAATGGGTTGTACTTAAAGAAGTACTATGCCTAAGATCACCTGTGCATGAGTACTTGTATTTAATTGTATCATACTTCTTGTGTGTTACTGTAGTATTCTTGTTCGTTATCTGGTCTCTACCTCTATGTTACATTGTGTTTGGTTTCCAGAGGTCAGAGTCTTCACTACCCCACATTGGCTTCGCTGATGGCGCTAGCGGTAGTACTTAGAACCTTGCTTCTACTGCTTAGGCAATTTACGCCCCTACAAACGAACTGATCACTCTACGAGGTGTGTGTCTCGGCCATGAGACCAATAATATTACAGAGTATAGCTTCATTATCGAATTGTTGATTGATTCTATTTCGCTCGGTATCCATCACTTGGTTGTACGATTCGATTCACAGCTAGTAGTACTACAGTTAAGTAATGTCTATGCTATTCGAAGTCCTACTTTATTAAGGGTATATTTATGAATTCGTCTCTTGGAACGTTATTTTGATTATATTGAGTATCAACATATTCCTAGATGTCTAAATACATTAACTAATGCACTAGCTAACTATGTATTAGACAGACATTTGGGCCATTTATAAACCAATCAAATCACATGTATCACATAACACAAGATAAGCTGGTAGAAGCCGTATATATGTATATAACGATCAAAAGTTTTTTACAAAAAGTTCCGTCCAAGGACCAAATTTCAAAATCTAAAGATTATAGCTTCTACAAAGTAGCGTCATGGGTGACCCTCACGATAACACATGACTTCCCGGGAAACCCTACGAAGCAGTCAACCAATAGACTCTGACACACCCACCATATGGCGCTAATAATGCCGAGGGACCTCTCCGATAGGCATGTCTGGAATGCCAGTAGTCAATCCCTCTAAGTTTTGCTACACTGCCTCATAATTTTCAGCATCCCATCGTGGCACTGGAGCCACCTCTCCTCGTCACTAAATATGAGAGGTACCCGAAGGTCGATAAGGCCCCATGTCTATGTCATAAAAAAGAGTTTTTGTAATTAGACCTTGGACAAACATAAAAACATTGCATATGATAAAACTCACAAAAGTATTTAAAAAGTAAAAAAATGTTTACTTCTTACCTAGATCTCCCCACTGAGCATCCTCAGGTAGGGCCAAATTCAGATCCCCTCAAAAATCCAACCTGACATAGGCATAATCATCGACCATTAGCATCTGTGGCCGCAACCAGTCAAAGAATGAATCGTTATATTTGATGATTGGCCCAGCTACATGTCGAGCCATGAGGTTGCACCGCCTCAACATCCTCAGATCTTATGGAGTCGGTAAACCCCACTCAACCTGCAACCTCAAAAAGGGAACCCTCTTAAGAAATAAGGACACCAAAAGTGATCTATACCCGAATTGCTTCAGGTCGCCTTTCCTGCATTTTGTCAACTGCCTCTTTATGCTATGAAGGACTATGTCTGACTAGTTAAAGACCTAAGGCTCAGTACACTCTATGGTGTACTGAAAATATCTCTGGAGAGCCATGTGTGGAGCAGGGCTCCTAGCCATACGAGAAATGGTGAACAAGATGGTGCGAAGGGTCAAATCCTGGACCCCCCAAATGGCCACCTTTCATTTGCTTCTTTCCGCCTCTGGAACATAATATTGACGACAATAATCACTCATAGGCAACCCACCACCTCAGCTATCGGTCAAGCTAGTGTGGTACCCATGTCATGACAGTCCTGTTAGGAAGTAAATGTCCTCGATATCCAAGGAAAATGTGTAGACCCCCATGTGGTATACTTGTTCGTCCACGTCCCACATATGAACGAGGTACTCCAATAGCCTGACTTGGGCCCTCATACCCGGGATCCAGAAGAATTTCAAGAGACCACAGTCTCGGAGAGAGGCAATGGTGCCCGGGTCATTCTCGACAATAACATCATCCTCTTCATGCTCTCTTTCACGCCACTCCAACATCATGATGATTAAAGGCCTGCACAAGAACCATAAGAGAAAGGTCATCCTCTTGTTTCAAGCCTTGGCATATTTTTCATTGAGCAAAAATCAAAGTGAATTTTCATTTTGCGGCCCTTGCAGGTGCTCCTTTAGCACAGTGTGAGGTTCTCGCAGGTGCCTTTGGGGCCACCTACGAGAATCATGCATTCTCGCAGGTCTCGTATGGCTAGCTTGCGAGAACGCCTAGGCGCAAGTTTTGGCCCTAAAACAAACTCAAAAACTTGAAATTTGCCAATGAAAACAAAAATTGAACCATGAAAGGGTAGAAGACAGGGAACTTACCTCGCTAACGGAGACAGTTCGCCAAACGGTTGCTTGTACCTTCCACAATCAAGCACTAAAATTCAAGGGCAAAAGAGGGGTTTTGGGCTTAATTCTTGGCAAAGTCACAATGACTATGGTAAAAGAGCTTTTACCCACTTATATTTACTTTTTACCATTTTTGTTGATTTTTATAATTGTTTTATTCATTAAACCTAATGCCTAATAGACCTATGAGTGTGACTTTTTGCAGATATGACGACTTTGAAGTCCACATGAAGGAGTATGAATATTTTCTCTTTTTCATCGCATGTTTAATTATTTTTTATGGTTTTTAGACAAAACCTCGAGCTTGGTCTTTGTTCGTTCTCACGCTCAAAAATACATGAGAACGTAATCGAGCACACTTTTATCACTTTTTTGGGCTTATAAAGGTTATACGAAAAAGGAACCCCCTGAAGTCCTCTTTAAGCTCTTTTCAGACTCTCTAAACATGAAAAGATTGTCGAGCGATCTTGCTATTTTCACGCTTGTTAAAGTATTTGAAGAAAGCGTCTTTTGGGCGATAATTTATCTCTTTTTTGGTCTCATCAGACTACTTTATGAAAAAGGAACCGAGAGAGTTTTCTTTTGAGTGTTTTTCTAGACTCTATAATCATGAAAAACCTTCGAGTTTTCTATCTTTGGACTCGTTAAACAAACATCAAAAGACCTATAATGTGACCGAACCACTCCTTCTTAGGGTTCGTTAAACATACTCTGAGGGACTCATCCGAAGGATGAGCTTACATCAACAAGCATATGTTATCGTCCTCAATCTTGCGTAAAAATAAAGAGGTACTCACCATAAATGGTGGGGGAAAATTTGGGAAAGGGATGTGTTTTCGTATTCATATTATTGGCAGTAAGTGTTGCTCTTGAACATGACACCCCCTATTCATTATCTGAAGTCGGTTTGGGAAATCCATTTGTCTCTCATTTGACTTGCTACAAGGTCATATCCTGAGTCGTCTCTGAGTCAGTGATGCCAAATCATTGGTCGTGTCATTCATATGTTCAATAGAAGTTCATCCGAAACCTTTATTGAGTCGGTCATCTGTAGTTGTCCATTCTTACTGAGTCGGCCTTCCCTGTGTCCATGTCCATCTATATTCATACTCTATTTCACCTTCAAAATCTATAACTTATTTCGTGTCATTGATGGGGGATACATCAAGGCCCTCCTGTGACGAGTTTTGTTCCGTCGACTCCAACTCATTATCTGGACACAAGACTTAGAAATTATTTGGTAGCTTGGAACTTGCATGCCTTAATGGCAAGTTTCTTCGCTTTCGACAATGGGTTTTCATCATTGACCCCTGATTGGGAGATTCTGTTGAATGTTTGACATCATCTCATTTATTCATATTCATTGGATTGTACTAGTGTACCTTGGGAGTCATTGACATTAATGGTGATTTCCCTCGCACTTGTTAACGGTTTCATCAATGACCAGTAATCAAGTGGTTTCTACCATGTTCGACTTCGGAACATGTAATCACATGGATAGATTCTTACTTTTAGGCGATGGGATTGAAGACCCTGGGTTTCATCTTTTTGGTCCATACTGCGATGGAGTATGTATGATTTGCATTGACACATAGATCCACTTTTTATGTTCCGTGGCTATGTCATCCTAATTTGAGTCTTCTTGTATAGATCCACAGTGTATTCCTGGTGACTATGTAGTATTTTTTGATGGCATGGATCCACGGTGTATAGTTGGTGGCCATGACCTACATTCATGATGTCTTTCATTTGTGATCTAAGTATGGGAATGCCTACCTCAGAACTGGTATTATATTCTGCAGATGCTTAGTTGTTTGCAGGTTTCCAATTAGGTGCACTCCTGGTTTCCGACACACACATGTAGTTTACAAAGTATTTCGGCTGTCACTAATTCTGGCCTCATACTTTGGGGGGCATTCTATTACACATGATTTTGGTCATCTTGGTGATGTATTAACAATGGTGTATTCAGGCTCCCAACAAGGAATTTTTTCCTGAGAAAAGTGGATCTTGTCTCCTTCCAAAAACATATTTTCAAAGTGAGTTCGCAGGCTGCATATGGCCTAGGGTGCAAGAATCCCTCATTCTTGTAGGCCACCTTCATTTAGGGTGTGAAATTCTCGCATTTTGATCCATACATAGGGTGCAAACCTGTTTTTAAGCTTGGAAAAGAGAAGAGGTCTTGAGGGTTCTAGAAGGGAATCTTTTAGAAAATGAGTTGGCATTCGTATGGTTGCCAATTTACTGACTTCTCATATTTTATGGTATCATCCTCATCCATATAACCATCTCCCCTTCTCTTATATATTGAAAGGTTTCTCATGGAAAAGGTTAAGCAAGATTAATTGAAGAATTGGTGAAGGAATTGTGTGAAGAACCCTGCTTAGACAGAAGCTTGGAGATTCTAGTTGGTCTATCAAGAGGAATTGGATCTTCTTCATGCAAATATAGAGCAAGTGTGTGTGTTGGAACCAAGGGTCACTGAAAGGAATCTTGCGACATCAAGGTGATCATGTTGTATATTCTACTTTCAATTAATATGATACAGCGGCATGTCCCTTTCCCATAAAGTCATTCTTACTTTATTGTGTAATTCCTTGATCATATACATAAGTTGACATTGAATATATTTTTCTATCTTCACTTTGGTTGGTTTGTGTTGTCTTGGACTTGACCTCACAAGAGCACCGGAGTGAAGCGGGAGCAATAGAAACCTAGGGAAGCGATATAAAGGTATGTCACTTATTCCTCCCTATTAGCAGATTCAATGATTACAACTTAGGGAAAGAGTTGTGTCCTATCCTATTTTGTTCTAGATCCAGGTGGATCTAGGGAGATCTATTAGTGTCTGCACCTACTGATTAGTCCGATAACATACACACTCGCCACAAATTATATACAACTGAAAGACAATAATAAAAATAAAGGAGCAACTATGTATATTGATGGAAGTCCAAAGGAATCGAGGAATATTGAAGGTCTTATAAATAGTACAAGGCCTGGGATGAAAAGAAAGGAAACCAATTGCATTTTTAAGGAGCGTGAAGGTAATAGGATATTTGTATGTGCGGTGAAAACAATAACGATAGGCGAAGAGTTGCTGGTAGATTACAATTTGAATCGAGTCGACCCAGGAACGTCTTCTTTTGCTATGGTACAAAACCCATTATACCCAAACTTAAAAAGGGATTACTTAATTTGTGAATGTTTCATTTGTGATGAAATTTTATTTTATTTCTGAATGTTCCATTTGCTAGTTTTGTCTCGATGTTTCATTTCCAAATATTTGCTAATTTGTATGTGTGAATGTTTCATTTGATAATATTTGCCAATATTCCATTATTTCATATATTGTTTTTTCAATATTTCTTGCACGTACTAACATTCTTCTTGAAATTCTGTTAGAGTGGTGATCAAGGCAAAGGCCCCATTCCTAGCACCGCATCTACCGAAAAAGATGAATATATAAGCGATGAAGAGATATTTGATTCTAGAGACCCCTTGTAGACAATAGAATTGTCCCTAAGAAAGGCCAATAGGGAATTCCGGGATTTGGTCGCTGCTGGGCCGGAAACAGCTTAGGATATCCAAAGGATAGTTGAATTACGCGTTAAGATAGAAAATTATGGGGTAAGTCATGTCATCTAACAATATCAATTTTTGGTTTTAAATTTTGTAATTTGATATATGCAATTAACACATATTTCTCATTGTAGAATTTTGTGAGATCGATGAGAGGGGAAGGGGAAGGTCCTGGTAGCAACAACAGGTCTACAACAACAAACCCACATGTCCACATAGCCACAAGGCTATTTTCCACCCCAAGTGTGTCGCCTGAGACAGATTCTATACCTTCTCGGGGTGATGCCACACCCCCACAACACACGTCAAATCGTGTAGGTGGTGTACATGATCATGGAACTAATCACTCTTACATTGATTGTTACCTTGGTGCTACATGCATCCAAAGAATAGGAACAACAACAACATCGATTTTGGTCGACCAGGACGTGGTTCCTCTAAAAATAGTACTGCTACCAGGTATTTAATATATGTCTTTATCGAGATTCATGTTATATAATTGTTTAAACAATCACATATCAGTGAGATTTAAATTACTAATGATGACGATGTTTTGCAAGAAACAATGTGTTCTACAATAGTTTGCATGACTATGCATTAAAACTTTTTGGGCCGACCATTCGACTACGATGGAATCGACAAAATTTCAAACTGAAAAACCTTCTTATCTCTAGACTGGTTGGCGAGTTTGGTGACTCATTCAATAATACAGAAGTCCTAAAAGGACTAGAAAGCATTTGAAACATGTTAGAGAGGCATATAGGAATAAATTAGTACAGGACCCCAAGTGCGAACGCCCTTTGCCTGTCCCCGAGAGGGAGTGGAAAGAAAATATTCTCGATGCAAGAGAATTAGGGATGAAAGCACAAGGGAGGAAACCACCTGGCCCTGGAAGTTAAGAGGTGTTTTCAATTTACTATGATGGTCTTTTGTTTACTTTACGAGGAAAATAATCAATATCTAACATATTTCAAAATATTGTGTAGACTCCAAGACACTTCCAAGGCAACAAAGACAAGAAAATAAAAACATGACCAACATAAACTGGGCCAAGGTGGTTACGAGAGATTTAATGCATGGGTTGTAATTGCCTAAAAATTTTACTTTTTTTTTTATCATTGTCACAAAATATGTAATTCATTGCAACTAGTGACTAATGATTTTGATATTGCTCAATGCAGGGGGATTTGTTCAACGACCAAGCCACAGAAGAAGATCTAAAGATCGGGTTCATACAGGGTTTTGATGGCATGGTGGAGCGACGAACAATCTTGGGGAAATCACCATGTGTCTCTCTGGAGGACATGGTAAATAAAATGAAATTAAAAACTTGTCGATTAGTTTTTATTCATTGATTACTTGTAATGAAAAATATATTTTTTATTCATTTAAAATGTAAAATAATGTGTGTTTTTTCCACATTCGCAGGAGAGTAACAATTCTACCAATTCTCCTGATGTACTGGTCGATGAACCACATCCCGACCCCCATATTGATTCAAGCATTGTTGTCGAAGGACCATTACATAGTGGTATGCACACATTTTTAATGTTTTTCCATTTTTCAATTAGTATTAATATTTAAGGAATATTCTGTACTAAATACTTATTTTGTTTAATATGGCAGAGTGTGTAGATGTCGATTGAGAGCAAAGATGAACAAGCGCAAAAAAAACAATGCGGCCACCAACTACTGTTTCTACTGCACCAGCTAATCAAAGTATAAAACATTGTAATTAAATCTGTATTAATTAAATTTCCCTAGGATTAGTGAATACCAATATCACTTGATTTTTTTTTGTTTTTGCAACAGTGGATGCCCATGATGCGCATCCTCAACCTCCACGCCAAAATACTAGAAGTTCATCATGGCATGAGGTGTTGAGTACTAATGATGCAACACTTCAAGAAGGCCCAATAACTGTGGGGAATCAGTTAAATTATGATGATGACTTAATTTGTGCTTTCATGGAGACCAATAAGAAGAAGAAGAAGAAGAAGAAAAACAAATGATTAGAAATTTTATTATTAATACAAATCCAATATATTTCTGGTCCAATGTAATGTATTTTGTTTTCCTACATGTCATGAATGTTATCTGCTTTCATGTTTTTTGTTTTAGCACATGGCAATGAATGTTTTTTGCTTACATTTAATGTTACTATCATTTCTAATTATAGTTGTAAAATATAGATAGATTGGGTATGGGGAAATGAGAGTGATGTGAGAGGGGGGAAGGGGACAAAAGAGCTTCCACCCTCATGTGGTTGGTCCTGTTCAGTAGAGAATAATTTATTCTCGAAACGAAGAGAAGCTCATTCATGTATTCGTCTTTAGTCATTAATTTGTAAAGGTTGTTACATCTTTAATTACTATTCTGAAATATAATTAAGTCATGTGATGAATCGAAGGATGGAGAGGAGCAACATTGGAGGCACCCTATCACTCAAAGGTATGGATCTTGTTAAGGATTGGTTTAAGGTGATTTTTGGTTGATTTATGACTATCATGATATTCCGTAATGAATGTGGAGATCAATGATTTTTTTTTAGGAAATTTGAATTTAAGAAGACAAAGTTATGCTGACTCCATGAGTGTTAAGGATGCATGGTGGTGGGCACAATCCCCAAGGCATGTCTCTCTAGACAACACTGTTTCTAGCCTAAATCAATGTAGTGCACACTGAATGTGGTGACCCTGAGGTTCATCATCTTCTTCATATGCTTCTTGCGCCTCCTAGGAGGTTCGAACCTCCTAACCTAACCTAGGCTACCCCTACATACCTCGGTCTACCCTAAACCTAACCTACATCCTAAGCCTAGCAATCCTAGACTCTTAGTGGCCTAACACAAGTCATCTAGACCTAATCTCTATAGATCCCTAAAGCTACTAAAGATACTAACTTGGAACTCAATTTAGTACTGACATAACTATTACAAAGACAGTCCCACTATTTTAATGCTAGATATAGATTCACTCTAACACAGTCCCCCATTCTTGGAAGTTTTGGGGCAATTAATATGTCATTTGATTTATTGCAATGTCTAGAACAACATACGATTGTAACTGACTAAAGCCAATAACTTGGATCATGTCCCTTCTAACTAGATTTAGATACTAAGTTCCATACAAGTATACCTTGCAATTGTTGTTGTCACCATGTTTGTGTGGGTTTGTTCTTTTGGTCACTTGTTTATTAAATATTTCCTTGAGCTAATGATATAGTTGAAGCCGTGACAAGCACACAATTGTAATTATGTTCCCTATAGTTAAGTGCAACTTATAATCATTTATCATAAATAAGGAAATGATCTTTTTCTTAAATTTGGATTTGAGTCCTAGTTGATGCCATAATTTAGATTTATGTGCTATGTGGTGATTAATTGTAGAAATGGGAATAACTTCTCATCATTCAATTGAGTTCAGTAATGAGGTGTGTATTGTCTTTGTCCAGACTATGAATAGGATATTTAAAACCCACTAGGATTTTGAGGATATCTCTTTCTTATAACAATTCATTTTCCACTACAAACCCCCTTCATGAAACCAACCTTCAATCGCTAGGTATTTTTAATTTCACCCATGGTTACATAGTCAAGTCCTCTGAAATTTGGACTCTCCCCTAAATACATTGTCAGACAATGAATTGACTAATCTACGGTTGGTGACTCACTGGGGAAATCATCTTCTCCCTTCTCTAATTTTAGTACTATTTTTGTAGTGACATCAAGGGATTCATCTTCTAACGAGGATGAACATACCTTTTTCATGTTACATATGAAATTTCCATTTTGTCATTTCTCTTTTTCAGTAGTTTAACTTAATTTTTTTTATAATTCAGCTTCTAGGAGATGCTACTATGATCCCACAATGGGTCACTACTCAATTGTACTTTTGAGTCCCATTGACCTACCTTTGAGGTCATTAGTGAACATCGATAAAATTATCATATCTTGGTATTCTTACATTTCCCTATTATTGGGTACTTTCATTCATAAAAAGAAAAACTCAGAAGTCAGGTATCCTAACATAAAAAAGGTTCAAGAAAATGATTTCCATTAAATCCATAATCATTCATTTGTAAAGAAAATATCCATTGCACCTTGAGAAGCTCCCCAAAGGAAAGAACATGCCATACATTTAGTAAAATGGAGATCGATTTTTTTTTTAGTTATTTATAATATTCATTTAAAGGGAGGCATTACTTAGGTCCAGTTAATAATAAGTTGCTTATATGTCAGCATTTTGAGAAGATCAAGAATTGCTACTTAGGTGGTGTTGACATTAATAATACACATGCTTGGTTTGAACACAACTTTATTGGAATGGTAAATATTAAAAGTGTTTCAAGGAATTTCCTTTGGACAACACTCTTTGTGAAGTTTGTTCTCCATATTCATTAGAAACCTACCCTAACCTAGCCACCACTCTAAACTATTAGAGTCCTAATGAAATATCTCTAGGCCTCTCTTCTACTATCCTAAAAACTCACGTCCATCCTCAGGACTGTCTACCATTTGACTATCCTAAGCTATTTTTGCAGCCCCAACCTACCTAACGTTGACCTATTTTCATACTAGCTCACCCTAGGATATCTCCCCTTTCATGCCTAGGCCATTATCTCCCTAATGCAAAGCCATTAAGCCTATCTCCTAAACATTTAGACACCCCACGACTACCTACATAAACCCTTATTGTTGACTGTCCTGAAGTCTTAATTTCAGACCCTATTCCACTTTGACACACCCCTAAAAACAAAATCACATACCTCGTAGTCACTCTACCTAAACCGCCTCCCAAACTCTCCACCCAAAATCATAGTAAAACCTTCAATTATGACTGTGTGAACATAGTAATTCTTAGCCACATTTAATTTGTTTTTGATAGAGATAATTCATGGGGAACATAACCTACAATCTACATACATAAGAAACATTAAAAATCTTAACTTGTGTGCATTTGGAGGGGTTACATATCATTTGCATTTGCATATTTAGGACAAGTAGGACTGATACATATTGAATTGAAGTCAAATAGACAGTCCCAACTTCTGATATGTATTGAATTGAGAAGGATACTAATGGATTATTGGATTGACACATATGAAACATTTTGTGGCTTTGAAATATTGATGTCTTGAAATTAGTTTGATCAAAGTCAAAGATACTTCAAATAAAATTATTGTTCTCTATTAGGCAATTGTGTATATCATTAAAATTTAGTCATTGATTGATCTTAATAATTTGAATACTTGCATTATTCTTGAGATTGAAAGAATCATCCTCTAGGCATTGTATACAAACACAAACACATGTGGCATTTGCACACTTAAGTGAATATCTTGTTGTCACATAGTGAAATAAGCCTGATATCAATATATATTCATGGACATCTCCAAAGGATGAAATGTACAAGTCTTCAAGAATAGAACCACAGTCCTCAGACTGTTTCCCCCTCTTTTGGTGTCTTAGAATTCTTAGGCATTTATAGCCTTTACATCAAGGTTTCAAGATCTTGATTTAATGGATCTGAAATACCAAAAATAAACATAATCAATTTTATCTTTTAGCATAAATGATCCAATATTATCATCATAAGTCGAATTTGACAACCCGGAGAATTATTTGGCAGCTTGCTGGTGAAAATCATAGGTTTCAAATCTGTCTTTGATGGCTGGGTGATTTCTATCAAGAATAAACATGCCATTTGGCTTCATTCCTTTACCATATGCCTTCAAAACTTGATGAAGAGGATGATCTAGCTTCTGATAATTATTATCTTTAATTTGAGATCATTCCCACAGATTCTGGAAATAGAAAAATGCGATCTGGGCAGAAAGAAGACTGGTCTAAACTCTTCAGAGATTTCAACGGCTTACTAGTCGTGTATTTTGACTTTTAGCCGCCGAAAGTCAAAGCTTTTCGGCAACTCATTACATTGTAAATTTCACATTTAGCCACCGAAAGCTAAAATTAAACTTTGTCCTATTTTTAGAGGTGAAATCCTCATTTTATTGAATTTATGTGAATTTGAGCCTTTATCAAAACCTCTACAACTTTAAGATTTAAAAATAAAATTCTTATATTTAATTTGAGATCATTCCCACAGATTCTAGAAATGGAAAAATGCGAACTAGGCATAAATAAGACCAATATGGACTCTTCAGAGCTTTCGACGGCTTACTAGTCGTGTATTTTTCCTTTTAGCCACTGAAAGTTAGAGCTTTTCGGTGGCTCATTAAACTGTAAATTTCACATTTAGCTTCCGAAAGATAAAATTAACCTTTGGACTATTTTTAGAGGTGAAATCCTCATTTAATTGAATTTATGTGAATTTTAGCCTTTCTCAAAACCTCTAAAACTTTAAGATTTAAAAATAACTCTTCTATCGAATGATCCTCTTATCATGTGATTTGGGAAATATTAGCAACTGATTTTTGATCGCTAACAACACTCCAACATTATTCCCGTGTAAATGTTTTTTTAAAAACCCCAACATTAGTCGCTCTAGCGACGAACAGGTTCATCTCTTGTATAGCCATTTGGTTGCTTGACTAAGTTTTCAAGGGTTGTCTTGGTCTCTATTGTGACTAATATTAGTCGTTAGACCGACTAACATTAGTCACTAGACTGACTAATTATGGTCTCTAGAGTGACCAAGGTTATGTTTTCCTTAGAGATGCTAGCAAGGCTTGCGACTAAAGTCTGTCGTTAGACCGACTAACATTAGTCACTAGACCGACTAATTATGGTTGCTAGAATGACCAAGGTTATGTTTTCCTTAGAGATGCTAGCAAGGCTTGCGACTAAAGTGGGTCGCTAGACTGACTAATCTTGGTGGATGGACCAACAAATGGTAACTTTTCTCTATTGTCTATAGGCTTCTTTTCTCGGTCGCTAGTCTGGAAAAGATCCATGTGTATTCACTAGACCGATGAATCTATTCTGACGAAAAAAAAAAAATCATCTTGGTCGCAACAACGACCCTATTCCGATGAAACTTCGTCGCAAAAACGTTCAAATTTAGTAGTGAAATTCCAACGTACCCTTAAGATATCTCATCACATGTTTTGCAGCAACAAGGTGAGAACATTCGAGATCTACTAGATACTGACTCAAGGTGTTCACAACAAAAAATATATCTGGCCCGATATTCATCAGATACATCAATGATCCAATGATCCGTCTGTACAACATAGCATCAACCAATTTTGACGAATTATCAACTAGGAGGTTCAACTTTGTTTCCATGGGTGTGTTCATGGATTTACATTCCAACATATCAAACCTCTTCTGTATTTCAACTACATACTTCCCTTGGTTAAGGAATATCTTCTCTAGGTTATTCCAAACTTCAAGACCTAAGAAATAATGCATTAGGTATTTCATCTCAAACTCTGTTGCGAGCTTCATATTGCAATCTGTGATGATATTTTCTTCATCTGTCAAGAATAAATCATCTACATATAGTAGCAACATCACTGGCTCATCATTCATAACCTCTAAGTAAAGGTTAGAATCATCTTTCCTCTTGGTAAATCCCAAGCTCGCCAAGAAACTGTCAATTCTTCCATACCAAGCTCTAGGAGCTTGCTTGAACATGTACAGAGCTTCCTTCAACCTGTAGACATGAGTCTTTCTATATTCAATCTTCAAATCCAATTTTCCACATCACATTGTACCATCCTAGTACACTTGCTTCAACTCCAACTTAATATGCACAATCATGTGCTAGTTCTATGTGCTTTTTTCAAAGAACTATCTGTCTCACTACCTAAGAGTATGTCCTCTACTCTCTCTGCAACTGTTTCTCTAAAACTAGGACTCTACACCTACAATTTCTCTAAACCTGAGAATGGATGCTCCATTCTCACTGTGACTACTTAAATATGAGAGTAATTCCTCTACTCCATCATGACAACAACTTCATCTAAATTGAGAGTGGTTCAATAGATGATATTGAAGGTAGCTCTTCTTCTTTCATGGAGGTAACTCTATCTTCTATTTTATTCATGTCTTCATGACCCAACTAATGTACTACACCAACTGGTATTGGAGATAACTCAATCTCAAATATAGGATTTCTCCCCCTAAATCACATACTGTCATGGTTGTTCCGGTTGTCTTCATGAATACT
>JASDQU010099751.1:343030-366877 GCA_032191745.1 Picea mariana
TACTCTCTCTGCAACTGTTTCTCTAAAACTAGGACTCTACACCTACAATTTCTCTAAACCTGAGAATGGATGCTCCATTCTCACTGTGACTACTTAAATATGAGAGTAATTCCTCTACTCCATCATGACAACAACTTCATCTAAATTGAGAGTGGTTCAATAGATGATATTAAAGGTAGCTCTTCTTCTTTCATGGAGGTAACTCTATCTTCTATTTTATTCATGTCTTCATGACCCAACTAATGTACTACACCAACTGGTATTGGAGATAACTCAATCTCAAATATAGGATTTCTCCCCCTAAATCACATACTGTCATGGTTGTTCCGGTTGTCTTCATGAATACTGGAACTATTTCTTCAATTACTCGAGTAAGTGTCTCGTCATAGTCTTCTCCCTCTTGCTCGGAGAATCCTTTGGATGCACATCAGGATTTGTACATATGCAGCATGCTTGATCTGTTAGATCAATCTTGGAAGTCAACATTGACTCCCCTTCTAGTCTCATGAAAAAATGCATATCCGGTCCTTCTGACTGGTTTCCTTATCTGACACTGAAACAAGGGAATCTTCCCAGGAGATTTTATGTCTCCTAGAGGCCTCTAAAGCTATGATCTACTCTTCTCAACTTATGGCATCTGTCTTCCAGTCCTCAAAGATTTCTCTTCATCTGATCCTTTCTGAGATCAAGCTTACTCTTGATTTCTTCTGAGTCTACAAGGACTTCATCATCTCTTACAGGATATACTTGGTGTTGAATACCAAGTCTAAATATGAAAATTTGAGTCAGACTTCAAACAAATTCTGCTTCATGTCAAGGTGTCTTCATTATCCTTTGAACAAGTCTATTGTTATTTCTTGTTCTAATGTTCATCCATCTTTGGAGCTTTCTGCAACCGTCAATATAGCTCCCTCAGGGTTATCACATGTGACCTGAAACAAGGTCAATAAAACAACAAGAAAGAATAATGCTCTTTTGATAATAATAATAAAACAATAGAACGAATAATCATCATAGTATCTCCTTTAGAGATATCACTTGTGACCTTCCTAATACAAAGATAAAAAGTAAGAAATATAATACAAAATGATATCAACACTCTTCTAGTGTTGTGATCAAACATTCCTCCATTGTAACTTGGAAGAAAAACAAGAAGTTTCTCATAGAGGAGATGTTAGTTATATCTGATAAATGATTCAATAAGCATTTATCTCAATATGCTCACATGCTACCAAGTATAATACCTTTTCAAAGACTTCTACCTCAACCATAGTGTTTACTTGTAATGAGGTAGTTATTAAACTTGTCATGTGAAAATTTGAGTCTTATCAACTTAATCAATCAAACCTGGAACTTGGAGTCTTATCCTAAAGAGTAAGTTTGTTGCTTTTCTTCCAAGTCTCATTCACTCAATATGACATGTTTTTTCTTCAACCTGTCTTATGTACTAAGAGAATATGCCATCTTGACAGAAATCTAAGTTAGAGAATAAACTCTAATCTCATTCCAATACCTTGACTTTAACTTTGACCAAGGGTTAGTATGATGGTCATAGCTTAAACATACAACCTATAAGTTCAAAATAATGTCATAACAAATATATGCATAGTAAAAAAATCATACCTGAGGTGCATTATTCCTATGAATGTGCTAGATTTGAGATCGTTCTAGATCTATGACAAAAGATCCCTTCTCCTGCAAGTACCCTTTATAATAATAATTTATTTTAAACATATGTAAGTACATGCCTATGATAATATCTTTCTAGGGTAAGGTGCACTAGGACAATAAGACAATAGTCCCAACACTTCACAAAAAAAATTCACTTCAACCAGTACTGCAGCTGGTGTTGCAACTACAGCTAGTGTTGCAAATGGCATAAAGGAACTAGCACTGCAACTACAACTGATACTACAAATGCAACTGATACTGTAATTGGAAATGATATTTTAGCTGCAACTGCAACTGATACTACAACTGCAGCTGCAATTGATACTGCAACTGCAACTTAGGGTTTTATGAGGAAGCCCTAATTTTTCAACTTTCAAATTTTGAAATTCCAATCCAAGGACTAGATGCATTGGACTGAGGTGAGTAGGCTAGAGAAATATGTTTTCAGAGAATACCCCTTGAAAGATACACAATCACAAGGTACACAACATTTATACTAGGAAACCCTCATGGGGGAGAAAACCCAACAAAAATTTCCTTAACATAGATTACCAATTTAATGCAAAGATAAAAGACCAAATACAAGAGAATATCCAACATTGTGCAATGCACCTCTCTCTCTTCTTCTTCTGACAACGACAGATTCCTTCAAACTTGTGGACTAGATGAGTGACTTGAGTGAGTGAGAGAATGAGGCATCATCCTCTCTTATTTATACTAGATGATAGGCACTAGGGTTGTGTCTCTTCACCAAGTTGGGTCGATTTCTTCAATTAGTGGCTAAAACCACTTTAATTATCCCTAGGGGTTGACATCTCAATTAACATCATTTGATTAGGTTTTGACCAATCCACAAAATGGGATTTGGTCATACATAAGTCCTGACATGATCAATCCACAAAAGGTGATTGATCTATAAGATAATAACTCAATTATAATTAGAATATTCTTCACAGCTACAATATTTCAACACAACAGCTTCGTGGGTGGATTTTGTGCTCATTTACACATTGTGCCTCACAAATTTCCTACATTGAGCAAGCAAAGAGGACATGTAAAGAAGGAGCAAAACCCAAGATCTTTCCACTATGTCCATCACAAGAAATGTGTGGTTGATTTTTTTTCATTTCCTTTCTTGGATTTGTAAAAATACAAAAAAATAGTTATGGATGTAAATCCCAATGGGATTGAGAACTTATTAGCAAGGTTCACTACACATAATTAATACTTGAATGTAAAGGCATTGTCTATTTGTTCTACGAAATGGATTTTTTTGTCAAAATCTAGTGACATAAATTTTCTCTAAATCACTATTTTTTTTTGTTTAAAATCCATTTTTGAATGTAGAAATGGATTCAACATGCTGAAAAACCCCTGGGGCACTCAGATTATACAAAAATAATCACTTAAATATGGGGATATAACAATTTCTTGTTGGATTTTGGGAAAACGTCCCTAGAAACAAATCGTCGAAGAACAATCATTTCGTAGAACGTTTAGACTACAACGAATGCAAATCTCTCAACAATTCACCAATCTTGTATAGGTTGTTTTCAAGTTCATTGTAAATATAACACATAGTTTTTCTTTGTTTTACACAAAATTATGTTAGTGATTTTCTTGGGATAAAATGACATTATTGTTTGCAATACCTTAGTCATAAGTCCACTTATTAAATTGCCTTATTAAATTGCAACATATATTGTAAAATGGAACCTAGTGACAATGTAAACCATCCACCAACAAACCAAGGAGAGAAAAAACCCAACCCACTACAACCACCCAATCTAAACACCAAAATTGATGAGGGATTGGCTACATTAAGAACACTTGTAGAGCGGTTAAGGGGCACCAAAGAACCAAGCATATTGTCCTTGGATACTTCTTTGGAAGTCATTATGAGATCCATTGCAATTGTCCAAGGGGAATTGACTTATAGTTCTGAGTATAGGGAAAGAATGTTTGAGTACTACAACATTGGATTGGATAGAAACCAAGTGAGAGACTTGGGTATTTCAAAACAACAACTATTGTCTATTTTTTTGGATCCTTGAAATGGAGAAGAATTACCTATGAACAAAAAAATGCATTTGTATTTACTTGTGTATCCATCCGCGTATTAGTCAAAACTGGATGGATAGGTGATATATGGTATTTGATAAACCTCCCTGCAATAACATGGAGGTGCCCTTATAATTTTTGAGAAAACTATGGAATGAATTTATTTTGGGTTTTCAAGTCAACTACTTTGACATGGGTGATTTCTAGGGGTGGGTCAAGGGTCCACACAAGACCAAGAGCATGCCATGCATGATCCCATGTTAGGTCCTCGTCCCCCCAATCGAAGGCCTAAGCCCCCTAGCCAACATCCTCCTATTACAACGAGCTTAAAACATGTACAATGAACTATTTCATCATACTTAGAGCCTAGTGCAACACAACATCTTTGTTTCACTATCTCAACAAGAGGTGCCTACTAATGACATTGATAGAGGGGTCAAAGATTCACCTCACATAGCAGATTTTAGTGAGGAGAGGGCACATGGACATAGCAATCGTCCATATGAAATTCACATATATTAGAGCTAAGAGTGGACCTTTTATAGGCCTATGGAGGCCAGTAGACAATATAGCTTCATGGAGGAGGTTAGTATCTTAACCATCACTATACATTTATTTTGTATTTTCTTTATTTATATAAATATTGTATTGTAAGTTGTTTTGCAGTTGTTACGTTCATATAGCATACCCTCTACGCCCATGGATGCATCAGTACCTATCTCCACCATGGATGCAACAGTAGAGGTAGTTTACTCATTAGGTGTACCCCATACACAAGTATGTGTCTCATTTGATAAAGTCACCATAGTCATTTCTTTATTTTATGGCATCCTCAAATTTTTAATGTTCTTGTGTTTCTATAGGATGTGGGACCAGGTGATGTCAAGGAATGTCCATCCGGGATGGAAAATTCACCTACATCACAAGTATCATGTGTAGAGTTAAATATCGTTTAAATATCAAATTTGTTGTGTTTATGTTTTAAAATTTTACTATTTGGTACTAATAGTTCAATATTATTAATATGTATGTAGGTTGTAGACATATTCATTAGTTATAGTACTACTACACTCCTTGGGCACCTGGGTTCTACTTCTAGGTTATCTTACTCCAGGCCAAGGGAGTTCTCATCAATCGTACAACCTGTGGGGGTCCATCGTTTCCCACCCCCAACATATTTGTTATTCCATGCATCATCAGTGGATTCCCCTGCAGGCCACCCATCTACACCACATGTTCCATCGCATCCATCCACATTATATGCACCCATATTCCACCCACCCCCACCACCATTTCCATCGGCCCAATCCACTGAGGCTTCCACAATAGAGGTTGTCTCAGAGAAGGTTGTACAGTCAAGCGCTCCACCTCCTAGCAACTCTCCATTGAGGCCTGAGATATTCATAGTGAGATAATGTGTTAATGATAATTTTTTATGTATCATGAATTTGATTTTACACATATTTGTTTAATTTTCTTGATTTGATCCTTGTAATTGACACAGGGTGGCATTGCTGAGAGATTGGGGTCGAGGAGGACGGTAGCACCCTCATGATTGTTAGTAGCATATGCAATGATTTTTTTTAGCTTAAATTACAAAGTATCATTTTGTATGTCTTTTAATTCATTGAGGAAAAAAACTTATAAAAATGTTTTTTCTTTGTGCAGTCTCAGAAGCAGTGAAGCACACTCAGGCCCAGAACCACTCAAGGTGCTTCCTTAAGCAAGAGAAGAAATATATATTTTCAGGATGCTCTTGAGTGTGACGAGGGTGGAAGTGGTCAATGATTGACCAATTACTGCCATTTTGTATATAGGCCAACATATGATTGTTTTCCATGTTAGGGAACTTGTTTTCATTTTGTATTTTGGGCACGAGGTGCCATTTTGTAAAAAATGTACAATTTAGATAATTTTGAATATATATATATATATATATATATACACACACACATACACACACACACATTCATTTCATGGCACATTTTTTATGAGTCTCATTGTTTCTGCATGTTATGTTGATGAATGTATGAATTTCAAAGTGTATGGATTTTATGTGTATAAATCTATGATTTTTTTCTAAAGTGATTATAAATAATTGTTTTACACATCAATGTATCTCTTATGGTGGAAAATATTGCAAAGTGCTAAATCCATAAGCAATTAATGGCTCTCATTACCTAAATTTATGGGTAGGGCATGCATTTCCTTCATCATTGGTAAAGTTAAACTAATGACCAATGCACTGGACACACTTGGGTGCACTTGTTAGATGCAGATGGTCGATGAACAATGCACCAAAGCACTCAAATTTGGTGGATGACACTAGAGTCCACCTTAAAGTACTATTTTCAAGAAAATTATCATATACAAAAGAGGATGCCTCAAAATTACTAAATCACACACACACACACACACACACACACACACACACACACACACATATACATACACACACTATTAACTTATTAAAAAGTATATTGCAAAATTATAAGCGAAAAAACTTATAAGCTCAAGTCCATGAATCATAAATATATTAATTTTCGAACTTTACAGTTGGTAGTGACAATTCTTGATGTTTTAAAAATATTTTTTTTAAATGAAAAATAAACTCAAGTTCATGAACCATAAATATATTAATTTTCTATATATAGTACTGGTTACTTGACTTAAAGACCCCCAAAATAGTAAAATTTAACAAAACATTTAATTAGTAGTATACACTAACGAAATTTTGAGGAAACAAATGTGACTTACCTAAATGGTGTCGAAAATTATACTAAAGGAAAAAAATACCACACATATGGGTAGTGCATGAAGCTCCAAAGTTCCACATTTCAATTTGAATGTTTAAACAAATCACATAACTATGATCATCATAAACATATAACAATAAAAATAATATCTTGCAACACATAAATAGGTCCAAATGTATACATATCAAATGTTTATATTATTCTAACTAAACCCAACAAATACTAAGCAAAGAATCACTAAGATAAGTAAAAATCAAAGTTATAACCTTCTAATGCCAAAATACAGGTTTGTTACATTTACAAATCCCTAGAACACCACTATGATCTAAAATAGACTAATCCCTCCTTTCATGTCTTGTCATGTAGCTTCCCATTTTAACCTATACAAAAAGAAATATAACTTTCCATAACATTATGCAAGAAAAACGTCAAATCAAAATGTGGATTGCAATGAAACAAGAATAACAAAAAAAAAAAACATTTATCATCCCAAGAAATTAAATACATTTTTTTTCTAGGGACATATGACTTAACTTATATCACAAAGTTCCTTTCCATCCAGTGCATTGTTTATGACATTTTAAGTCTAGGTGAAAAATTGTACATGCCTTGCTTTTCCTTGCCTTGAGTTGCCATGCCATGTTGTGCCTTTCCTTGCCAAACCATGCCATGCCTTGCCATGTCATTCCATGCCTTGCCATGCCATGCCATTGCATATCTTTCCTAATCATGCCATGCCATTGCATGTCTTTCCTGGCCATGCCACGCCTTTCCATTCCTTCCCTTTCCATACCTTGTCTTGCCTTACCATGCCATGCCATGCTATACTTTTCCTTTCCATTGCATGCATTGCCTTGCGATGCCATGTCATGCCATGCCTTTCCTTGCCATGTCATTTCGTGTCATGCCTTACCAAGCCATTTCATGGCATGCCTTTCCTTTCCATGACATACCATATCATGTATTTCCTTGCCATGTCATGCCTTACCATGACATGCCATGCCATGTCATGCCATGCCATGTCATGCCATACCATTCCATGCCTTTTCATGCCATGCCTTGCCATGCCATGCCATATCATTCATTTCCTTTCCTTTCCATGCCATGCCATGCCACGCCATGCCTTGCCAAGCCATGCCATGCCATGCCTTACCTTGCCATGGAATTCCATTTCAGGCCTTGCCTTTCCATGCCATGACTTGCCTTGCCATGGAATGACATGTCTTGTCTTTCCATGCCATGCATTTCTTTTCCATGACATGTCATTGCATGTATTTCCTTTCCATTCCATGTCATGTCATGCCATACCATGCCTTTTCATACCATGCCATTCCATGCCTTGCCTTACCATGCCATTCCATGTCTTGCCTTGTCATGCCTTCTCTTTCCATGACATGTCATTTCATGCCTTGCCTTGACATGCCATGCCATGCCATATCTTGCCTTTTCATTCCATGTTATGGCTTACCAAGCCATGTCGTTGCATGCCTTACCTTTCCATGACATGTCATTGCATGCCTTTCCTTTTCATGCCATTCCATTCCTTTCTATTCCATGCCATATCATTTCCATTCCATTTCCATGCCTTGCCAAGCCATGCCATGCCATGCCATTGCCATTGTCATGCCTTTCCATGCCATTGCTATGCCTTTTCAAGCCATACCATTTCTATTCCATGCCATTCCATTCCATTTCCATGTCTTACCAAGCCATTCCATGGCATGTCTTTCGATGCCATCACATTGCTATGCCTTGCCATGGAATTCCATTGCCATGTATTTCCAAGCCAATAAATGATATTAACTAAGTTCAAACAACTCAATGGGAAGTCCCAAACACCACAAATCAATAAGGAAACTATAGTTGTTATAAAACTTGTGATGAAGATGTTTGACTTCGACAATAAGATGAGTTTCAACAAGGTAAATATAACAACCCTTAAAATAAGTAATCATGCAATGAAAGGATGTTGAAAATGCAAGCCTAAACTAGGGTTTAGATAACAAATGCTTGCTAAAATGGAATATGACACATAACACCCTAGAATATTCAAGACATCAAGCCCTAAAAGTCTGAAAATTATGAAAAAAATGTAATAAAAGGTGTCAAGGCGTATTCTAAGGGTTAAAGATGACAATTAAACCCTATACATCAAGCTAACAAGGTTGGAAGTTAAGTTTAAGTCATAATCTAACCATGAAATTGAGGGTTTTAAGATAAGGTTAATTCAATAAGAATGCAAGATAACATGCAATATCACCACTTTGATAAATAATTTATTTAATACATTTAAGAAATAACCATCAACGACTTAGAAATATCACTTACTAGGTAAATCAATGATCATCAATGAATTCCTAACCATAAAATCATCCACAAAACTTGAAACACAGATCTAAGGTATCATCATAGTCGTGAAACAAATAGTATCATAATTAATAGGATTTAGATATAAATGGATGGAACTAAATAGGTTTTTGTTCCATCCTTATGGTGTAGTCTCATTATACTATTGATCCATAATTTATTTTGGATTGCATGGAAAACAACATAACTTCAAGGCATTATTGATCCATTCCTTACCTTGTCTTTCCATGCCATGACATGCCTTGTCTTTCCTTGCCATGCCATGCCTTTCTTTTCCTTGCCAAATCAATGCCTTACCATACCTTGACATGTCATTCCTTGCCTTGCCATGCCATGCCATGCCTTACATTACCTTTCCTTGTCACGCCATGCCTTGCCTTGCCTTACCATGCCATGCCTTACCTTTCCATGCCATGCTGTGCCTTGAATTTCCTTTCCTTTCCATGTCATGCCTTGCATTTCCTTTCCATTCCATGCCATGCCATGTCATTCCATGCCTTTCCTTTCCATGCCATTCCTTGTCATGCCTTTCCTTACCTTTTCATGCCATGCCTTGATATACCTTGCCTTGCCTTGTCATTCCATGTCATGCCATGCATAGCTTTTCCTTGCCATGTGGCCATGCCATGCCATGCCTTGTCATGCCATACCTTGGCTTTCCATGCCATGCCTTGGCTTGCCATGCCATGCCATGCCTTCCCTTTCCATGTCATGCCTTTCCATGTCATTCCATGCCTTGCCTTTCCATACCATGCATTGCATTGCCTTTCCTTGTCATGCCTTGCCTTGCCATTCCATGCATTGTCTTGCCATGTCATGCCTTACCTTGCCTTGCCATGCCATGCATTTTCTTGCCTTTCCATGTCATGTCATGCCTTGCCTCTTTATGTGATGCCTTGCCTCACCAAGCCATGTCTTTCCATGCCATGCCTTGCCTTGTCATTCCAGGACATGCCTTGCCTTGTCATGCCATGCCATGCTATGCCATGCCTTGTATTTCCTTTCTTTCCCATGCCATGCTATGCCATGCCTTGTATTTCCTTTCCTTCCCATGGCATGTCTTTCCTTGCATTTCCATGCCATGACTTTCCTTGCCAAGCCATGCCTTTCCTTTCCATGCCATGCCATGCCTTGCCTTGCTTGGTCATGTCACGCCATGCCTTTCCTTTCCATGCCATGCCTTGCATTGGCTAGCCTCAATTCATCTAAAAGGTACTTTCATTATGATATTCATAAAACTAATTGTTTGTAAAAATATAGTTATTTTCATCGTTAGAGAGAATTTGTTATCAAGTTAATTTAACAAAAAATCCATGGCATTCATGTATCATACATTTTCTTTTTCCTAAAAAAATAATGCTTGTACTAAATGAACAAGTTTAATTGTGAAAATTACAATCAAATGATTCATTAAGCATGTAATTCTACAACTTGTTATCCCATCTATCTTAGATAAAAATACTTGCATGAAAATTTCAATGTCATAACATAATATCTCTTTATTCATATATCTAAGGTATCTTCATAGTTGTGAAACATGGATTATCATAATTAATAGGATTTATGAGGACGTAGACCTAAACCTTGCCTTTCCTTGCCATGTCTATCTTTTCTTAGCCTTTTCATGCCTTGCCTTACCTTGCCTTACCTTGCTTTTCCTTTCCTTGAATTTCCATACCTAGACCTATACCAAGACATTGTCTTGTCATGCCTTGCCTTGTCATGCCTTGTATTGCCATGGTCTAAGTCACAATCTAGGTCATGGTATATGTCATGGTATAGGTCTAGGTTACTAGGTCATGGTCTATGTCATGGTCATAGTTTAGGTCTAGGTCTATTTCCAACATCTCCTTGAGTGGCTTGAGGAGGCGAGTTGCAACTCATGTTAAAACTCAAATCGAGACTTGCACGGAAAAACATTCAGTTCCATTGGATCTAAGGCATCGGGTTTTAGCTAGTGGGGCCCCTCTTTTGTCATTTTGTTTCCTAGACAACCATTTGTTAGAGGATCTTCGACACTAGAGTTTTTCTCAATGATGCATAGTTCAATTTATGAACAAGAAGTCAATTTTCAAGAACACTATGTCGGGAAATTGTGGGTAGCTTGGTTGCATGGACCATGGAAAAATAGACATGTAAGAGCTTACAAAACTTTGTTATGCTACTCGGCTTGGATTTTATGCCCCTAGACAAAATTGTCGACATGTCCTTGAATGGCTTTAGGAGGCGAGTTGCAACTCACGACAAAACTCAAACCAAGACTCGGATAGATGAATCGTCAGCTCCATTGGATCTTGGGCACCGGGTTTTAGCTAGTGAGGCCCCTCTACTCTCATTCCATTTCCCAGACAACCATTTTTTGGAGGATCTTTGACACTAGGGTTTTTCTCCTTGTACATAATATGTTGTGAATAAAGTCTCTAGATAATAGTGATGAAAATATAATTGAGCATTCTTACAAAAGGGTGTTATGAAAAAAACAATAGATATGTGTGTGTGTGTGTGCATCATAATAATAACCGTACTCAATGTGATATATACAACAATATGTGTTACGAATTGTGTTTATTCGAACATACCAAGGCTTTCATTTATGGAAATACATTTGTCCCAAGTTAAGTGCACTATGTACTATCCTGAAACTCTCTTACAATTTTTTCTTTGTAATGTCGAGAAAGTGTTTAATATGGGATCCATGGTCCCTAGATCCCCTTCTCAATTTTAGTACATCTTTTTGGTTGGAAGAAGGCCTAATGTTCTCATGTTAGAAATCATGTATTAGTCCCTTAACTTCTCCAATTAAATTTATGTCATAACTAGGTAGCCTAACTGTGAATGCCCACAAATATGTTGGGCCACTTGTGTCAAGGCTATCTCATCTATGAGAATACTTTCTAGGTTTTGACAATCCATTTAATGAGATAAGAAGTTTGTTGTAGCAAACAATGTTTTCTTGTGATTTTGCTAACAATTGATTGTGACAAGATACATCAGGATGCATTGCAGTCTTTAGAATGATGTTTATTACCAATTCTTTGAAAATCATATACGATGTTTCTAACAATATGATGACTTGTTTCTAAACTTTTGATTGTTTTAAGGCCTAAAATTATCCTAATAGTAGTCAAACTTATATATTTTAACAAAGCCAAAAATAATTGTCATTTAGCGGCATCGAATTTTGGTTCAAAATATTATTTGATGATTTTATAAGATTGATAATGAATGGTACGATTAGGTAACTTAGCTTAAAGTTATGCTATACCACTTTCATAAACTTGAATGTGTTTAGGAGTTCTTCGTTGCACATTGCTCAATCTAGGTAGGGACGATGAACCCCTATTATGCACTTTTGACCTCCCTACTATGGAGTTAACAATGTTGCAGTTATTTCCTCTTCAATCACTGGTGTATAAAAACTAGAAGGAGGGTGGACATGGGATTGACTAGTTTCTAGAATGCCTGACTATCCAACAAGAGGTTGCACCACATAAACTTCTTCACCACAATGTTGCGCACTAGTTGCCTCTCTAATTTTATCCATTGTATAATCAACTCCAAGACAATACTCCATCATCTGGTCATCCACAATAAGTTTTATTGATGAGATATTGCATGGATTGGTCTCTACTGAACTCCTACGCTTTGCTTTTGGTGATGGAGGAGAAAAAACAACGACATTTATTACGCTATAAATTGGATTTCCCTATTTTGAAATCCTACACTTTGACATATGTAACATTGTCTTTTATCTTTCTTTTTCTAACATTTTGATCTGTTTCTCTTTCCTTGAGGAATTTATTTCTCGAATCTGTTGGTTCCCCATTTTTAAAGAGAAAAATTGGCTTCCAAACACCTCACCACAAATTTGTCTTGGTATTACACAAGAAGACACAACTAACAATTCCAATTCCAAGTGGAAAAATTTGTCTTTGTATTACAAAAGAAGACACAACTAATAATTCCAATTCCAATTGGACAAATTTGTCTTGGTATTATACAAGAAGACACAACTAACAATTCCAATTACAATTGGATAAATTTGTCTTGGTATTACACAACTAACATTTCCAATTGGAAAAATTTGTCTTGGTATTACACAAGAAGACACAACTGACAATTCCAATTGGACAAATTTGTCTTGGCATTACACAATAAGACACAACTAAAAATTCCAACTAGACAAATTTGTCTTCCAATTCCAAGGGGACACAAGAATACACAACCAACAATTCCAATTCCACTTCGACAAATTTGTCTTCCAATTCTTCCCACAAATATCTTGCAATAGCACAAAAATGTATATGAATTAATAAACAAGACTAAAAAAAAACATGAGGTAGAGAAGTGTTCTTGGAAAAACAATATGCCCAGCAGGAATGCGCCCGTTCCTAGAATGTGGGTGCACTAAAATGCATGTGCATTCTAGGAATGCACACACATTCTTGTTGAGCATGGATGAGCAACAATCACAAGTATTTTCAAGACATAAGAGCGTGTGTGCGCTCTTAATGAAACAAATATAACATCTGTTATATATAAACATATTTATGAATAAATATGTATAGGGGTTTGGGGAAAACTAGGACCTAAGGGCTTAGGATTGAAATTTTTTTGAAGCATAGAGCAATGGTTAGAGCACCAGGATGTGGGTGATGTGGGTGCAAGGGTTGTAGGGCCTTTAATAAGAGGTATATGCATAGTGCACTTAGGGATCACGAGTGGAGGGGGTTAAGGGTTGAGTATAGGTTATGCCTCAACTTAGATGGAGCTAGGGGGGTCTAGGCCATGGTATAGGTCAAGCTCTAGGTTAGGTCTAGGTCATGGTCTACTTCCAAATCTAGCTCTATGTCGCGGTATAGGTCATGGTATAGGTCTAACTCTAGGTCTATGTCATGGTCTACATCATGGTCATCGTATAGGTCTAGGTCATATTCTAGGTCTTGTCATGTATAGGTATTGCTATGTCTAAGTCTAGGTCTAGGTATTGACATGTCTAGGTCAAGGCCATTCCCTTGCGATGTAGGCACGACAGGTGGAGAGAGAGGAAGAAAGATAGTGTGAGAGGGTGAGAGGGGAAGACAAAGAGAGTGTGTGAGAGTGAGGAACATGGAGAGAGAGAGAGAGAGAGAGAGAGAGAGAGAGAGAGAGAGAGAAGGGGGTTTATATAGAATCAAAGAGAGAAAGGTGGGGAGAGTGGGGGAGAGAGAGGGAGCGAGATAAAGGGAGCGAGAGAGTGAGGGTTAGATGCAAGAGGTAAAGAGATAAGGGGGTAGATATGGATTGTTTGAGAGTGCGAGAGGGTGGGAGAGGAAGAGAAAGAGGGGGGTAGAGAGAGAGGGATGGAGGGGGAGAGAGGGAGGGAGAGGGGGGTAGAGAGAGTGTGTGAGAGAGTGCATATATATAAGTTTTCCATAATACATAATCTAGGGCATGTTGAACCCTAATTGTGAAAGAAGGATAAATATTCCATATAAAGAATATTGAATCCACTAAAAGATTATGCTTATATTAAAATAAAAAAGCAGAATCAACGTACCGTAATCATCATTAAACCATGTGAAATCATTATTAAATCGTAGGTGAATGATCATATCCATAAAATATCATCATTAAACAAGATGTATAGGCATACTGCACTTAGGGATTGGGTGTGGAGTGGGTTAAGGGTAGAGTATAGTTTATTCCTAGGATTAGATGGAGCTGTCAGGAAAATGCAAGACACTTCCACACTAATCCTAGTAGAAGAGAATATGAATTTAATTGAGGACATAAATGAAACAAGCAATCATACAGTACACTGAGATTTTACCCTGGAACCTTTAACCAGGACAAACCGACATTCCTTTGAGCGTTCTTCTCTCTTGTTGTCTTATTTAATCAGAATAAAAGGCTACGTGCCTAAACTTGGTCCACACCTAAGGCACAATTGACATCATACCCTCTTGCCTATGGAATAACAACCTTGTAGCCAATTCAACTTACATATACATGACCAACAACCTATGATTTACTATGCATTAACAATACATCATTTTTCATTATTAGCCTTTACAACCTTACAACACGCCTATTAATAGTCTTTACAATAGGAAAAACCATAAATATTGGTGCCCAAAAATGGATACATATCCACACATATCATTGGATACAAATCTCACAAATCCCTGGATTCTATTACAGTCGACTTCCAAGTCGGGTTACCAGTCGACTACCATTCAGCCTTCATTCAGTTTCTAGTTGGTCGTCTCATGCCCACACTTCGACCTCTTGTCAGTTGACTTTTTCATTTATCTCTTTGACTTTTCCTGTTCAACTCCCTCGACCTTTGACTTGTTGTCGATCCACCTCAACCTTCGATCGTCAGTTGATCTACCTCGACTTGACTTTCACTGCAAAGAATATAACAACCCAACATTATCCCACTTGTTGTATTCTTTGTTGAAATAAGAGATTCATGAACTTTCGTTCACATACCCAGGGCAACAATTCACATTGCCTCTCTACACCAAGAGAAATTAACAACACTCACATACTTGGTCAACGAATATTCTAAGTTTTCCAACGTGTCTACTTTCTCTAGTAGCACCTTGTTTCCTTCCACCATATCTCTTACGAAATGATATTGTACATCAATGTGCTTAGTCTTTGAATGATAAGTAGGGTTCTGTAATGTTCCTAGGGARGTAATATGGGTGGTAATATGAGAGGTACCCAATGAGAATGGGGGTTATATACTATTAGTGGAGGCTATTAAATGTAAGGTGGACTAGGTCCACCGTGGTATTAAATAAGGCCCACTATGATAGTTTGATAGAACAAATGGGTAGTTAGATATAATAAATGAGCTTTCTAGAAGATACCTTCTCTAGAATGTTCCTAGCGGATAGAGAATGCTATATAAGGAAATTTAAGAAATTTAATTTACATGGTGAAGAATATTGTGAATGTACAAGCAAGTATTTCTTGAGGATTTTTATCCTTCCGTAAAGATTAATATATGGTGTTACCCTACCTCAAGAGTTTTTTCTACATTCTAAAGTTGTGATTTTCTATAGTAAGTTATTTTTTAAACCCTAATTTTTGTTGAAGATTTCTTCCAAGAAATATTCTTTTTACTGGAAGTGATTATGACCCTACTATTGAAGAATTTCTAAAGTACCACAAGTCATATTGTAAAGAAAAGTGGAAATTTGTATTATGTCTTTGTTTCATAAAGGATGCCTTAACATGGGGGAAATCCTTGAACTTTTTTGAGTTGGAAAAACTTCCAAATGAAGAATTGGAAAAATTAGTTTTAGACAAGTGGTCTCGTTCTAAGAGTAAGGATAAAGAATGCACTAAGGGTTATGTGAAAAATCTATTTTACAGGTCCAAGGATTTATTCAAAAAGAAAATATCATTGTTTCTATTAACCCCAATTGTAGGCATAATTTTATCAATGTTCAACTGCTTAATAGATTGCATTTTGCTGCAAACAATATTCAAAGCACATAGGTTGAAGGTGCAAATATTCAAATCTTTATAGATTTGAAAATTAACATGGATAAATATGTGGTGCATTCATATTTTTATGCTATAGATATGGATGAGGTGGATATTGTTTTGGGATACCCTTGGATGGCCACAATTGGTACAATTAATATTAATGTGGAAAATAATTTTTTGAAACTGTGGTACAAGAAAAAGAAAGTTACATTGCAGGATGTGTCTCTGTAAGAAATAAGGGCCCATGGCAACAAACACATAATTTATTGCCGAGACTAAAGTTGAATAAGAGGTAGAGTCTATAGAACTAGATGAAGCAAATTCAAAGGACGAAAACAATAAAGAAGCCAAGGTCGTCAGTGACTCAAAGACATATTGTGTTGCATATTTGAAGAAAAAGGAACAAATTCCTATAGTTGTGGTATATCTCCATCCACATCATATATAGAAACAACAATCATCCAGTAAAGGGTGTGAGCGTCCACACAATTATGCACCAACAGGAAACCAGAAAGGAAACCCATCAAGAGGTGCATGGAGGCCTACCAACACTACAAGAAAAAATTAGGCTAGAGACCCAAGTCCATGGCAACATTGGCATGGCGTAGAGAAAGCTCATGGTGGCAAGGAAACAATTGGAGATCATATTCAGCTTCCATTAGGATGGATGGATGGTCATACTTGCTACCAGTTGGCTACTATTCTCAGTCATTCATATCGTATGGTCTCTTCTCATGTTTCATGGATGAAACATGCTTAACAAGGTTGTAATGTAATGTACCTAGGGAGGTAATATGGGTGGTAATATAGGAGGTACCCAATGAGAATGGGGGTTAAATAATATTAGTGGAGGCTATTAAATGTAAGGTGGACTAGGTCCACCATGGTATTAAATAAGGCCCACTATGGTAGTTGGATAGAATAAATGGGTAGTTAGATATAATAAATGGTATTTCTAGAAGATACCTTCTCTAGAATGTTCCTAGGGGATACAGAATGTTATAAAAGGAAGTGTAAGCAATGTAATTGACATGGTGAAGAATATTGTGAATGTACAAGCAAGTATTGATTTAGGAGTTTTATCCTTTCGTAAGGATTAATATATGGTGTTACCCTACCTCAAGGATTTTCTCTACATTCTTATGTTTATTATTGGTGAATGGTTTTTTGGTGTTTATTCTTGGTTATTTCTTAAGTATATATGCAGATCTGGTATATATATACAAAAGGCTCTTTGCCAAAAATATTGCACTTTGACTATCGTAACTCACCTTCATAGCTATTTTCTCAAACCCGATTCCTGAACACAACCTTTAAAGCCATATCACTTATTTTCTTCCATGAGTGGCCACCATGTATTCAACTTCTGTTATTGACAAGGCTACGACTTCCTGTTGCTTACTCATCTAGCTTATTGCACCACTAAACATCTTGAAAACATATCCATTGGACGACCTTCATTGATCCAGATCTCTATCCCAATCGACGTCGACAAAGCTATGTAAATATACTTTATTACTGTCATCTCCAAGTTTTCCTTGGTAGCATATAACATAGTCCTTCATGCCACACAAATACCTAGATACTCTCTTGAAATTTTTCCAGTGCTCCTTTCCAGGTGTCGACATTTACCTACTCAACACTCCCACTGCATGGGAAATGTCTAGTCAAGTAAAGACCATCGAATAAATTATAATACCAACAACACTTGCATAGGGAACACGTGCCATGTCCTCTATTTATTCTTGTGTCTATGGACACTATTCATCAGAAAGCCTTTCTCCCATAGGAATTGACACCTTCACCGGTTTGCAATTGCGCATATTGAATTGTTTCAGAACTATTTCAATATACTTCATTTTATTCAACCAGATCTTTCTAGCGGCTCGATCTCTCTTAATCTCCATTCCAATAATGAAGTTAGATGCACCGAGATCCTTCATGTCAAAATTGGAGGATGGTTGTTTCTTCACCTCCTTTATTGCATCCATGTTCTTTCCAATCAACAACATGTCATCAACATACAAAGCTACATATATGAAACTCCCACCTTCTTCCTTGGAATATATGCAGTAATCAACTTTGCTTCTCACAAATCCCAAACTAAGGATGTAAGTGTCAAACTTCTGGTACCACATCCTTGACGATTGATTTAGAACATAAAGGGATCTTTTGAGTTTGCAAACCAACTCTTGCTTTCCCTTTACTACAAATCCTTCAGGTTGTTTTAGGTAGATTTCCTCTTTCAGTTCCCCATGTAGGAACATTGTATTCACATACATATTTTCTATATCCATATCGAATGTTGTAGCTAGAGAAATTAGTAATCTAATAGAAGTTTGTTTTGCAACAGGGGAAAAATCTTGCTGAATTCGATTCCCTCGACTTGGGAATAACCTTTCGCCACCAGTCGAGATTTGAATTTCTCGACTTGACCTGTGACATTCATCTTCTTCTTTATAACCCACTTGCTACTAATGGGATTCCTTCCACTAGGTAACTTGAATAAATCCCATGTCTCATTCTTGTACAAGGATTCCATCTCTTTGACCATGGCATCCTTCTAGAGTTTACCCTCTGTCGAGTAGACTACCTCACCGACCGACTTGGGCTCATCGTTGATGGAAGTTAGCACAAATGCAGAATGGAATTTGGGTGGACTATACCTTTCAACTGGTTTTCTTATTCTTTCTTACCTCCTTACCACCAGAGTCAGTTGTTCCACCTCTTCCTTAGATTCAATCGAATCATCTGAATCATATTCTTCGTTCCTCAGTTCAAATCACACTATATCAGGTTCTTTTCGGTCTAAACAACTTCCTTGGGCTCGAATTTACCCCCTGACTTCTATGAAGACCACATCTTGATTTTATAATGTTCTCCTTGATGCAGGATCCCAGAGCTTATATCCTTTCATCCCTTTTTTATATCCAATGAAAATACATTTGACTTCCTTGTTGTTTAAGTTGCTCCTCTTTTTATTGGGAACATGCACAAATGCATCACAGCCAAATAATTTGAGATGTTCCACTGAAGGATTCTTACTAGAACATACCTCATTTGGAGTCATGTCAACTAGCACCATCGAACGAGACATATTCACCATATATCTTGCAGTCTCAACTACCTCTGCCCAGAATTCTTGTGCGATTCTAGCACCACTGAGCATGTTCCTTGCCTTATCCATCAACGTTATTTTCATTCTCTCGGTAGCTCCATTTTTTTGTAGGGTATATGGTGTGGTATTTTGGTGTGCTATGTGTTATCACTGAAATTCCGTCTGCAAGATTGCACACAAATGGTTACAGAAATACAACAATTCCAAAAATAATTAGTTAACCTGCAGCCTTGAAATGCATTCCAAAGGAAAAAACTATACAATTGGGTCAAAAATTGACATGCGCAAATTCACCAAAAGAAGTGTGTGCATAATGCGTGGTGTGCATGGGCCAACAAATCCCTCAGATCACACAATGTGCCAAGTGCGCGACTTTGTACAAGAAAAGTTGCGCACTTCTATGAACGGTGCATTTATGGATCTTGTCATCCCCCCAACCACTTATGGACCAGCTCCCAACCGGATTTGACTTTCACATCTGAGCGAAATACGAATGGTGGGCTGGTCCATAAGAAATCAAATTTGTTTCCACAAAATTCACCACCATTGTCAGTTCTCAACACTTTAATCATTTTTTCTATCTAGTTTTCCACAAGAGATTTAAACTCCTTAAATCTCTAAAAAACCTTTGATTTCTTCCTCAGGAAATATACCCATGTCTTCCTGGAAAAATCATTTATGAAGGAGACATAATACATGGATCCACCAAGTGAATTCACTGTAACCAGGCCAAATAAATCACTGTGCACCAATTCTAGAATCCCATTTACCCTTGTCGCTCTAGATGGGAACCTCACCCGACTTTGTTTTCCATATATGAAATATTCACAAAAGTCGAATTCTAATCCACAATTAGAAAAACCTTCGACCATACCTTTTATTTTTGTTAGTCACCAATAAAAAAACATTTATGACCTAGGGTCAGAATTCTAAAATTAGTGAAGCCGCTAAATAGTTTGGAGGCATGATAAATTGAAAGAAGGGTTAAAAATGGCATAAAATATTTAAATTCGGTGAAGAAATTAAGCAGATCGGGCCTGAAATAATTTTGATCACGATCCATCTAAATCAACATGTTGGATTACTGAGAGGGGGGGTGAATCAGTTATAACGTAATTATAATCCTTTTTCTTCAAATGTTATATCAATAAATAATTATTATCCAATAATGAGTAGTAATAAATAAACAATCACACACATACAAAGTACACCAGTGTTTTACGTGGAAACCCAAATCGGGAGAAAACCACGGAATTCTTTTTCTTATATGTCTTGAAGAATTACATTCATTGGAAGCACCAACTTTCTTTGTTTTCCAGCTACAACTGGAAGGAGGCTCCAACCCCCTAGTTTCTCAGGCTACAACCTGAGGGAAGCTCCAACTCCCCAAATCTCCGGGTACAACCAAAAGGAGGCTACAAACCCCAATGTTCTCCAGCTACAACCGAAAGGTGGCTACAACCACCTGTCCTTGCCCCGTCCTGCCACCCTGAAGTAGAAGTAGAATGATGGAACCACTGTCACACTATCACTATGAGATATACCACTGTAAACCTGTACCAATAAATCTGAACCATGCATCAACCTGTAATCAACCTGTACCACAAACAAGTGCATCAACCATGCACCAACCTGTAATCAACATGTACCATAAACAAGTGCATCCAACCATGTACCGAGTATGTGCCAATCATGTGTCAACTACTGATCAACTATGACTCATCAATATGTACCAACATCATCAACAATACACCTCATGTATGTGCACCAACTCATCAACTACTTGTCTCAACCATGTACTCAACATGTACCTCAACCAAAATCCCTCAACAATTTCATCATCCAAATCTGATTTGTAGCTCTATAATAGACCTGGTGTATATGATCACATTCCTGCAAACCTTCCTTAACTTTAAAAACAAGAGACTAGCATTTTCATCAAACTTTTCTTTAGTCTCACATGCCTAGTTTTGGATTAGTCAACAACCCTAACTTGAAGTAATCATAAATTTGAACTTGTAATGTATAAAGATTTTAAAATGATACAAAATGTTCTTCAGTGTGTTTTATGCAATTCCTCCAAGTGGAACTACTTGGAACCTCTCAGAAAAGGAGTTATAGCAAAAATGGCATACCTTGTTGAATTTTGGCTTATTCTAGAGAGAGACCTTGTAGAGCATGACCTGCACAAAATATTTGATGAAATGTTCTGAAACTATTACATAGAATACTAAAGACTCTACCCTAACCAACACATTTGGTCTCACTGAATTTGGATCTGTTATGAAGAATTTATGACTTTTTTACCCGAAACACCTGATTTTGACTAGTTTTAGGACTGGCCACAAACCCTATTTTTCACAGAGTGTAACTCCCAAAATACAACGACCCACAAGCTGTATTTTTAACCAAAAATATTGTTAATATTATGGTATATGTGGGAGGTATTTACCCCCACGTGTGAACCTGATGAGAATAGAAGACTCTGGGAAGCAAGAGAAACCCTAATGAGTTGGCTAATAACCCTAGAAGCCTTGTCGGATCAAGAAGATAAATTATATTAGGCTATTAGCCTCCAAGAGAAGAAGTTGGCCAGAAATAATAATAATATACTGACCAGACACATACCCAGAAGGAGAAGTCAACCCCCAAAAAACTGGTAGGATTACTATAAATACATGGCACCAGTTCTCATTTGCAGCATCTCAGAATTGCAGTTCTATAGTTTGGTGTGCACTGCAGTTGCATTCTTGTGCGCAGGTTTGGAGGAAGAGATGGTATAGCTGCAACAACAACAATTTCTTAGTATTGGCTTGAATATCTCTTAGCTAGGGTTTGGAACATTTGATCAGTCTTTTGTGATGCACTATCCTTGGGGATTGATGCGCTAGTCTTTGGTTGGCTATCTAACCTAGGGTTTTCTTCCGGAGGAATTCTCAGTCAAGGTTAAGGTGCTCGGAGGGAGGCTTTGGCCTATGGTTGGGTGACAAAGGTATTTTCAATGGTAAAACAAGCACACCATATTCTATATTCTAACAGGTTATGGGCCCACACCCCTTCAGTCAGCCTAAAATGCTGGAAGGAAACATAGCCGCTAGACATTGAGCTCATTGAGGAACTGTCGCTAGGGTTACTAGAAGGAGTAGCTTCCAAAAGCACTGCAGCTAGGGTTACTAGGAGAAGCAGTTGTAGAAACCCTAAAACTCTTGTTGAGGCACCTTAAGTGACGAGATTGACCTAATCTCTAGATATATCAATGCACCCTAGCCCAACGCATCTCCTGGTACTCTCAGAAAGCCAAGACGTGAAGTTTGGATTTCTAGTCAAATCTAGGATTTGACCAAGTCAAGGAAGCCATGACGAACTCTATGAAGTCTGTGAACAAGTTAGATGGAGCCTCTAACTTCATAGCTTGGAAGACAAGGACTGACCTCATCCTTGCTAAGAATAAAGTGTTGAATATTGTGAAAGGAAAGATCGTGAAGCCAGAGTTTAAAGAAGGAGAAGAGAAGGAACCGCAGAACGTTGCATCTATGGAGAAGTTCAAAGATCTTGACATCAATGCCATGAGTATCATAGTGGATTCCATAAAAGACCACTTGATACCCTACATCTCCCATCTTGAGTCATCGAAGAAGATGTATGATGCCCTAAGAAATCTCTTCTCAGCCAGAAACATTGGACAAGTTATGAGTCTAAAGAATGAGCTCCGTGACATGAAGATGAATGATGACGACAACATAACATCATACTTTGTAAAGATCTCCCAGTTAAGAGATCAACTACAAGCTATTGAAGAGATCACTTCAGAAAAGGAATTGGTAAACATAGTACTCAATGGTCTTCCTAAGACATGGGATGCATTTGCCGCAAGCATTAACACAAGGAAGGAGTACCTGACATTTGAAGAACTTTGGACTTGTTGTGCTCAAGAAGAATCAAGGATCAATGCAAAAGAGAAACCTCGAAATAAATACGATGATCAAGCCTTCACAACAAGATTCAATAACTTCAGGGACAAAAGAAAGTTCAATTCAAGAAGGAAGCCAAAACAAGGAAAAGACATTTCAGAAATACAGTGATTCAACTGTCAAAAGTACGGTCACTATCGGAACTAGTGTCCAAAGCTAAAGAAAAGGAAAGAGAAACATGAAGCTTCAGTTGCCGAAGAAAAGGAACCGAAAAAGAAGACTAAGCAAGATGGAAGAGACTTCTTCTACTAAAAGGTAACAACACTCTTCTTATTTTCTTGTACATATCTTGCTTGCATCGTCCTTGTACATATCTTGTATATCTATCTCTTGGAAGATAATGTGTTCCAAGAAGAACTATACCTATGGAAGAACAATAAGATAAGAATGAATATCACTAGATATTACACATGAA
>JASDQU010099751.1:372668-386402 GCA_032191745.1 Picea mariana
AAAGATACACACTAGCCAGAATCCTGCAGACATGTTAACAAAGGGAGTAACCAGGGAGAAACTGAGTTCTTGCTCAGTTTCAGTTGGTCTTCAAGAATGAAGATGAAGATGAGAAATTTTCTAAGTCCAAGAAGGTTCAGAGTCCAGCATATACATCAACGGTGGAGTTGTTGAGATCAGTCTCCAAGTGGGAGATTGTTGGTTGTGGAGCCTGATTATCTTCCTGATTTAGAGGTCTTTTACTTTTAGCCATGTTTATACCCCATGAAGTATTTACACCCTAGAAGTATGTACACTCTTCCACGCGGGGGAGTGCAGAGGGGGGGGTACCCCCTCTACGGGGTCTGGGGGGGCTATCCCCCCGGCTGGGGGGTCTGGGGACAAGCAAGCCCCCAGAGAAAAAATTGCCTTGTAAAAGTATATTGTAATTTCATTGTAAATCTGGACCATTCATTATAAGTTCATTGATCTAACGATAGAGATCATGTTAGGGTTTTTTTTTCCCTAGAAGGCAACCCTCTTTTATGAGGGAAATGTATTGTGGCTATGTAGGTTGGCGAGTATTGTATTCTGAGAGAGGAGACTGTGAGATAAAGAAGAGGAAGTTACAATGGGTTTTGTTGTAGGTTGTATCCCTTCATTTTGCTGGATAATAATAAAGAAAGGACCTGACAATTTCTCTGGTGGATGTAGCCCACACTGGGTGAACCACATAAATCTGTGTCTCTCTTGTATTGTGTATCTTCTGTGTTTTGTTTCCGCATTTGTTTTTATTTTATTGCTCCGCGGTCCTGTTTTTCTAACGGGTTCCTCTAAAAATAGTACAACTACCAGGTATTTAATATATGTCTTTATCGAGATTCCTGTTATATAATTGTTTAAACAATCACATATCAGTGAGATTTAAATTATTAATGATGATGTTTTACAAGAAACAATGTGTTCTACAATATGTTGCATGACTATGCATTAGAAGTTTTTGGGCTGACCATTCGACTACGATGGAATCGACAAAATTCCAAAGTGAAAAACCTTCTTATCTCCAGACTGGTTGGCGAGTTTGGTGACTTGTTCAATAATACGGAAGTCCTGAAAAGGACTGGAAATCATTTGAAACATGTTAGAGAGGCGTATAGGAATAAATTAGTACATGACCCCAAGTGTGAATGCCCTTTGGTTGTCCCCGAGAGGGAGTGGAAAGAAAATATTCTTGATGCAAGAGAATTAGCGATGAAAGCACAAGGGAAGAAACCACCTGGCCCTGTAAGGTAAGAGGTGTTTTCAATTTACTATGATAGTCTTTTGTTTACTTTACGAGGAAAACAATCAATATCTAACATATTTCAAAATATTGCGTAGACTCTAAGACACTTCCAAGGCGACAAAGAAAAGAAATTAAAAACACAACCAACATAAATTGGGCCAAGGTGGTTATGAGAGATTGAAGGCACGGGTTGTAAGTGGCTAAACATTTTACTTTTTTTTTATCATCGTCACAAAATATGTAATTCATTGCAACTAGTGACTAATGATTTTGATATTGCTCAATGCAGGGGGATTTGTTCAACGACCAAGACACAGAAGAAGATCTAAAGATCATGTTCACGCAGGGTTTTGATGGCATGGTGGAGAGACGAAGAATCTTGGGAAAATCACCACGTGTCTCTCTGGAGGACATGGTAAATAAAATGAAATTAAAAACTTGTCGATTAGTTTTTACTCATTGATTACTTGTAATGTAAAACATATTTTTTATTCATTTAAAATGTAAAATAATGTGTCTTTTTCACATTCGCAGGAGAGTAACAATTCTACCAATGCTCCTAATGTACCGGTCGATGAAACACATCCTTACCCCCATATTGATTCAAGCCCTGTTGTCGAAGGACCATTACATAGTGGTATGCACACATTTTTAATGTTTTTCCATTTTTCAATGAGTATTAATATTTAGGGTACATTCTGTACTAAATACTTATATTGTTTAATATGGAAGAGTGTGTAGATGCCGATCGAGAGCGGAGATCAACAAGCGTAGAAACAACAATGTGACCACCAACTACTATTTCTACTGCACCGGCTAATCCATGTATAAAACATTGTAATTAAATCTGTATTAATTAAATTTCCCTAGGAATAGTGAATAACAATATCACTTGATTTTTTTGTTGTTGTTGCAGCAGTGGATGCCCATGATGTGCATCCTCAACCTCCATGCCAAAATACTAGAAGTTCATCATGGTGTGAGGTGTTGAGTACTGATGATGCAACACTTCAAGAAGGCCCAATAAATGTGGGGGATCAATTAAATTATGATGATGACTTAATTTGTGCTTTCATGGAGACCAAGAAGGAGAATAAGAAGAAGAAGAAAAACAAATGATTAGAAATTTTATTATTAATACAAATCCAATATATTTCTGGTCCAATGTAATGTATTTTGTTTTCCTACATGTCATGAATGTTATTTGTTTTAGCACATGGTGATGGCTGTTTTTTTCTTACATTTAATGTTACTATCATTTCTAATTATAGTTGTAAAATATAGATAGATTGGGTATGGGGAAATGAGAGTGATGTGAGAGGGGGGGAGGGGCCAAAAAAGATTCCACCTTCACGTGGTTGGTCCTGTTCAGTAGAGAATAATTTATTCTTGAAATGAAGAGAAGCTCATTTAGGTATTCGTCTTTAGTCATTAATTTGTAGAGGTTGTTACATCTTTAATTACTATTCTAAAATATAATTAAGTCATGTGATGAATCGAAGGATGAAGAGGAGCAACATTGGAGGCACCCTATCACTCAAAGGTATGGATCTTGTTAAGGATTGGTTTAAGGTGATTTTTGGTTGATTTATGACTGTCATGATATTTCGTAATGAATGTGGAGATCAATGATTTTTTTTTAGGAAATTTGAATTTAAGAAGACAAAGTTATGCTGACTCCATGATGCATGGTTAAGGATGCATGGTGGTGGGCACAATCCCCAAGGTATGTCTCTCTAGACAACACTATTTCCAGCCTAAATCAATGTAGTACACACTGAATGCGGTGACCCTGAGGTTCATCATCCTCTTCATATGCTTCTTGCGCCTCCTAGGAGGTTCGAACCTCCTAACCTAACCTAGGCTACCCCTACATACCTCGGCCTACCCTAAACCTAACCTACATCCTAAGCCTAGCAATCCTGGACTCTTAGTGGCCTAATGCAAGTCATCTAGACCTAATCTCTATAGCTCCCTAAAGCTACTAAAGATACTAACTTGGCACTCAATTTAGGATTGACATAACTATTACAAAGACAGTCCCACAATTTTAATGCTAGATATAGATTCACTCTGACACAGTCCCCCATTCTTGGAAGTTTTGGGGCGATTAATATATCATTTTATTTATTGCAATGTCTAGAACAACATACAATTGTAACTTACTAAATCCAATAACTTGGATCATGTCCCTTCTAACTAGATTTAGATACTAAGTTCCATATAAGTATACCTTGCAATTGTTGTTGTCACCATGTTTGTGTGGGTTTGTTCTTTTGGTCACTTGTTTATTAAATATTTCCTTGAGATAATGATATAGTTGAACCCGTGACAAGCACACAATTGTAATTATGTTCCCTATAGTTAAGTGCAACTTATAATCATTTATCATAAATAAGGAAATGATATTTTTCTTAAATTTGGATTTGAGTCCTAGTTGATGCCATAATTTAGATTTATGTGTTGTGTGGTGATTAATTGTAGAAGTGGGAATAACTTCTCATCATTCAATTGAGTTCAGTAATGAGGTGTGTATTGTCTTTGTCCAGAATATGAATAGGATATTTAAAACCCACTAGGATTTCGAGGATATCTCTTTCTTATCACAATTCATTTTCCACTACAAACCCCCTTCATGAAACCAACCTTCATTCGCTAGGTATTTTTAATTTCACCCATGGTTACATAGTCAAGTCCGCTCAAATCTGGACTCTCCCCTAAAGACATTGTCAGACAATGAATTGGCTAATCTGTGGTTGGTGACTCACCGGGGAATTCATCTTTTGCCTTCTCTACTTTTAGTATTATTTTTGTAGTGACATCAAGGGATTCATCTTCTAACGAGGATGAACATCCCTTTTTCATGTTATATATGAAATTTCCATTTTGTCATTTCTCTTTTTTAGTAGTTTAACTTATTTTGTTTTATAATTTAGCTTCTACGAGATGCTACTATGATCTCACAATGGGTCACTACTCAATTGTACTTTTGAGTCCCATTGAACTACCTTTGAGGTCATTAGTGAACATCGATGAAATTATCATATCTTGGTATTCTTACATTTCCCTATTATTGGGTACTTTCATTCATAAAAAGAAAAACTCAGAAGTTAGGTATCCTAACATAAAAAGGGATCAAGAAAATGATTTCCAGTAAATCCATAACCATTCATTTGTAAAGAAAATATCCATTGCACCTTGAGAAGCTCCCCAAAGGAAAGAAACATGCCATACATTTAGTAAAATGGGGATCAAAATTTTTTGTAGTTATTTATAATATTCATTTAAAGGGAGGCATTACTTAGGTCTAGTTAATAATAAGTTGTTTATATGTCATCATTTTGAGAAGATCAAGAATTACTACTTAGGTGGTGTTGACATTAATAATACACATGCTTGGTTTGAACACAACTTTATTGGAATGGTAAATATTAAAAGTGTTTCAAGGAATTTCCTTTGGACAACACTCTTTGTGAAGTTTGTTGTCCATATTCATTAGCAACCTACCCTAACCTAGCCACCACTCTAAACTATTAGACTCCTAGCGCAAGATCTATAGGCCTCTCTTCTACTATCCTAAAAACTCACGTCCATCCTCAAGATTGTCTACCATTTGACTGTCCTAAGCTATTTTTGCATCCCCAACCTACCTAATGTTGACCTATTTTCATACTAACTCACCCTAGGATATATCCCCTTTCATGCCTAGGCCATTATCTCCCTAACACAAGGCCATTAACCCTATCTCCTAAACATTTAGACACCCCACGAATACCTACATAAACCCTTACTACTGACTATCCTGAAGTTTTAATTTAAGACCCTATTCCACTTTGACACACCCCTAAAAACAAACTCACATACCTCATAGTCACTCTACCTAAATCGCATCCCAAACTCTCCACCTAAAATCATAGTAAAACCTTCAATTATGACTGTGTGAACATAGTCATTCCTAGCCACATTTAATTTGTTTTTGACAGAGATAATTCATGGGGAACATAACCTACAATCTGCATACATAAGAAACATTAAAAATCTTAACTTGTGTGCATTTGGAGGGGTTACATATCATTTGTATTTGCATATTTAGGACAAGTAGGACTGATACATATTGAATTGAAGTCAAATAGATAGTCCCAACTTCTGATATGTAATGAACTGAGAAGGATACTATTGGATTATTGGATTGACACATATGAAACGTTTTGTGGCTTTGAAATATTGATGTCTTGAAATTAGTTTGATCAAATTCATAGATACTTCAAAGAAAATTGTTGTTCTCTATTAGGCAATTGTGTATATCATTAAAATTTAGTCATTGATTGATCTTAATAATTTGAATACTTGCATTATTCTTGAGATTGAAAGCATCATCCTCTAGGCATTGTATACAAACACAAACACATGGTGGCATTTGCACACTTAAGTGAATATCTTGTTGTCACATAGTGAAATAAGCTCGATGTCAATATATATTCATGGACATGTCCAAAGGATGAAATGTAAAACTCTTCAAGAATAGAACCACAGTCCTCAGACTGTTTCCCTCCCCCCCCCCCCTTTGGTGTCATAAAATTCTTAAGCTTGTATAGCCTTTACATCAAGGTTTCAAGATCCTGATTTAATGGATTTGAAATACCAAAAATAAACATAATCAATTTTATCTTTTAGAATAAATGATCCAATATTATCATCATAAGTCGAATTTGACAACCTGGAGAATTATTTGGCAGCTTGCTGGTGAAAATCATAGATTTCAAATCTGTCTTTGATGGCTGGGCGATTTCTGTCAAGAATAAACATGCCATTTGGCTTCATTCCCTTACCATATGCCTTCAAAATGTGATGAAGAGGATGATCTAGCTTCTGATAATTATTATCTTTAATTTGAGATCATTCCCACATATTCTGGAAACAGAAAAACGCGATCTAGGCAGAAAAAAGACCGATCTAGACTCTTCAGAGATTTCAATGGCTTACTAGCCGTGTATTTTGACTTTTAGCTGCCGAAAGTTATAGCTTTTCGGCAACTCATTACATTGTAAATTTCACATTTAGCTCCTGAAAGCTAAAATTAAACTTTGGCCTATTTTTAGAGGTGAAATCCTCATTTTATTGAATTTATGTGAATTTGAGCCTTAATCAAAACCTCTAAAACTTTAAGATTTAAAAATAAAATTATTATCTTTAATTTTATATCATTCCCACAGATTCTAGAAATGGAAAAATGCGAACTGGGCATAAATAAGACCAATATGGACTCTTGAGAGCTTTCGACGGCTTACTATTCATGTATTTTGCCTTTTAGCCGCCGAAAGTTAGAGCTTTTCAGCAACTCATTAAACTGTAAATTTCACATTTAGCCGCCGAAAGAAAAAATTAATCTTTGGCCTATTTTTAGAGGTGAAATCCTCATTTAATTGAATTTATGTGAATTTGAGCCTTTCTCAAAACCTCTAAAACTTTAAGATTTAAAAATATCTCTTCTACCTAATGATCCTCTTATCATGTGATTTGGGAAATATTAGCAACTGATTTTTGATCGCTAACAACACCCCAACATTATTCCTGTGTAAATGGCATATTTTTTTTTTTTTTAAAACCCCAACATTAGTCACTCTAGCGAGGAACAAGTTCGTCTCTTGTATAGCCATTTGGTTTCTTGACTAAGTTTTCCAGGGTTGTCTTGGTCACTCTTGCGACTAATATTAGTCGTTAGACCGACTAACATTAGTCACTAGACTGAATAATTATGGTCGCTAGAGTGACCAAGGTTATGTTTTCCTTAGAGATGCTAGCAAGGATTGCGACTAAAGTGGGTCGTTAGACCGACTAACATTAGTCGCTAGACCGAATAATTATGGTTGCTAGAATGACCAAGGTTATGTTTTCCTTAGAGATGCTAGCAAGGCTTGCGACTAAAGTGGGTCGCTAGACCGACTAATCTTGGTGGATGGACCAACAAATGGTAACTTTTCTCTATTGTCTATAGGCTTCTTTTCTCAGTCGCTAGTCCGGAAAAGATCCATGTGTATTCACTAGACCGATGAATCTATTCCGACGAAACTTCGTCACAAAAACATTCAAATTTAGTAGTGAAATTCCAGTGTATCCTTAAGATATCTCATCACATGTTTTGCAACAACAAGGTGAGCACGTCTAGGATCTACCAGATACTGACTCAAGGTGTTCACAACAAAACATATATCTGGCCCGATATTCATCAGATACATCAATGATCCAATGATCTGTCTGTACAGCGTAGCATCAACCAATTCTGACGAATTATCAACTAGGAGGTTCAACTTTGTTTCCATGGGTGTGTTCATGGATTTACATTCCAACATATCAAACCTCTTCTATATTTCAACTGCATACTTCCCTTGGTTAAGGAATATCTTCTCTAGGTTCTTCCAAACTTAAATACCTAAGAAATAATGCATTAGGTCTTTTAGCTCAAACTCTGTTGTGAGCTTCTTATTGCAATCTGTGATGATATTTTCTTCATCTGTCAAGAATAAATCATCTACATATAGTAGCAACATCACTGGCTCATCATTCATAACCTCTAAGTAAAGGTTAGAATCATGTTTCCTCTTGGTAAATCCCAAGCTCGTCAAGAAACTGTTAATTTTGCCATACCAAGCTCTAGGAGCTTGCTTCAACATGTATAGAGATTCCTTCAACCTGTAGACATGAGTCTTTCTATATTCAATCTTCAAATCCAATTTTCCACATCACATTGTACCATCCTAGTACACTTGCTTCAACTCCAACTTAATATGCACAATCATGTGCTAGTTCTATGTGCTTTTTTCAAAGCACTATCTGTCTCACTACCTAAGAGTATGTCCTCTACTCTCTCTGCAACTGTTTCTTTGAAACTAGGACTCTGCACTTGCAGTTTCTCTAAACCTGAGAATGGATGCTCCATTCTCACCGTGACTACTTAAATATGAGAGTAATTCCTCTACTCCAACATGACAACAACTTCATCTGAACTGAGAGTGGTTCAATAGATGATACTGAAGGTAGCTCTTCTTCTTTCATGGAGGTAACTCTATCTTCTATTTTATTCATGTCTTCATGACCCAACTAATGCACTACACCAACCGACATTGGAGATAACTCAATCTCAAATATAGGATTTCTCCCCCTAAATCACATACTGTCATGGTTGTTCTGGTTGTCTTCATGAATACTGGAACTATTTCTTCAATTACTAGAGTAAGTGTCTCATCATAGTCTTCTCCCTCTCACTGGGAGAATCCTCTGGATGCACATCATGATTTGTACATATGCAACATGCTTGATCTGTTAGATCAATCTTGGAAGTCAACATTGACTCCCCTTCTAGTCTCACGAAAAAAATCCATATCTGGTCCTTTTGGCTGGTTTCCTTATCTGACACTAAAACAAGGGAATCTTCCCAGGAGATTTTATGTCTCCTAGAGGTCTCTGAAGCTACCATCTAGTCTTCTCAACTTATGTCATCTGTCTCCCAGTCCTCGAAGATTTCTCTTCATCTGATCCTTTTTGAGATCATGCTTACTCTTGATTTCTTCTGAGTCTATAAGGACTTCATCATCTCTTAGAGGATATACTTGGTGTTGAATACCAAGTCTAAATATGAAAATTTGAGTCAGACTTCAAACGAATTCTGCTTCATGTCAAGGTGGATTCATTATCCTTTGAACAAGTCTATTGTTAGTTCTTGTTCTAATGTTCATCCATCTTTGGAGCTTTCTGCAACCGTCAATATAGCTCCCTCAAGGTTATCACATGTGACCTGAAACAAGGTCAACAAAACAACAAGAAAGAATAATGCTCTTTTGATAATAATAATAAAACAATAGTGTGAATAATCATCACAATATCTCCTTTAGAGATATCACTTGTGACCTTCCTAAAACAAAGATAAAATATAAGAAATATAATACAAAATGAGATCAACACCCTTCTAGTGTTGTGATCAAACATTCCTCCATGGTAACTTGGAAAAAAAAAAAAGTTTCTCCTAGAGGAGATGTTAGTTATATCTGGTAAATGATTCAATAAGCATTTATCTCAATATGCTCACATGCTACCAAGTATAATACCTTTTCAAATATTGCTACCTCAACCATAGTGTTTACTTGTAATGAGGTAGTTATTAAACTTGTCATGTGAAAATTTGAGTCTTATCAACTTAATCAATCAAACCTGGAACCTAGAGTCTTGTCCTAAAGAACGAGTTTGCTGCTTTTCTTCCAAGTCTCCTTCACTCAATATGACATGTTCTTTCTTCAACCCGTCTTCTGTACTAAGACAATATGCTATCTTGACAGAAATCTAAGTTAGAGAATAAACTCTAATCTCATTCCAATACCTTGACTTTAACTTTGACCAAGGGTTAGTATGATGGTCATAGCTTCAACATACAACCTATAAGTTCAAAATAATGTCATAAAAAATATATGCATATTAAAATAATCAAACCTGAGGTGCATTATTCCTATGAATGTGCTAGATCTGAGATCCTTCTAGATCTATGACAAAAGATCCCTTCTCCTGCAAGTACCCTTTATAATAATAATTTATTTTAAACATATGTAAGTACATACCTATGATAATATATTTCCAGGGTAAGGTGCACTAGGACAATAAGACAATAGTCCCAACACTTCACAAAAACATTCACTTCAACCGGTACTGCAGCTGGTGCTGCAATTGCAACTAGTGTTTCAAATGGAATAAAGGAACTGGCACTGCAACAACAACTGATACTGCAAATGCAACCGATACTGCAACTGATACTACAACTGTAGCTGCAATTGATACTGCAACTGTAACTTAGGGTTTTATGAGGAAGCCCTAATTTTTTAACTTTCAAATTTTAGAATTCTGATCCTGGGACTAGATGCATTGGACTGAGGTGAGTAGGCTGGAGAAATATGTTTTCAGAGAATACCCCTTGAAAGATACACAATCACAAGGTACACAACATTTATCCTAGGAAACCCTCACGGGGGAGAAAACCCAACAAAAATTTCCTTAACATAGATTGCCAATACAATGCAAAGATAAAAGACTAGATACAAGAGAATATCCAACATTGAGCAATGCACCTCTCTCTCTTCTTCTTCCAACAATGGCAGATTCCTTCAAACTTGTGGACTAGATGAGTGACTTGAGTGAGTGAGAGAATGAGGCATCATCCTCTCTTATTTATACTAGATGATAGGCACTAGGGTTGTGTCTCTTCACCAAGTTGGGTCGATTTCTTCAATTAGTGGCTAAAACCACTTTAATTATCCCTAGGGGTCGACTTCTCAATTAGCATCATTTGATTAGGTTTTGACCAATCCACAAAATGGGATTTGGTCATACATAAGTCCCAACATGATCAATCCATAAAAGGTGATTGATCTATAAGATAATAACTCAATTATAATTAGAATATTCTTTGCATCTACAATATTTCAACACAACAGCTTCGCGGGTGGATTTTGTGCTCATTTACACATTGTGCCTCACAAATTTCCTACATTGAGCAAGCAAAGAGGACACGTAAACAAGGAGAAAATCCCAGGATCTTTCCACTATGTCCATCACAAGAAAGGTATGGTTGATTTTTTTTCATTTCCTTTCTTGGATTTGTAAAAATACAAAAAAATAGTTATGGATGTAAATCCCAATGGCATTGAGAACTTATTAGCAAGGTTCACTACACATAATTAATACTTGAATGTAAAGGCATTGTCTAACTGTTCTACGAAATGGATTTTTTTGTCAGAATCTAGTGACATAAATTTGCTCTAAATCACTATTTTTTGTTGTTTAAAATCCACTTTTGAATGTAGAAATGGATTCAGCATGCTGAAAAACCCTTGGGGCACTCAGATTATACAAATATAATCACTCAAATATGGGGATATAACAATTTCTTGCCGGATTTTGGGAAAAAGTCCCTAGAAACAAATCGTCGAAGAAGAATCATTTCGTAGAACATTTAGACTACAACGAATGCAAATATCTCAACAATTCACCAATCTTGTATAGGTTGTTTTCAAGTTCATTGTAAATATAACACATAGTTTTTCTTTGTTTTACACAAAATTATGTTAGTGATTTTCTTGGGATGAAATGACATTATTGTTTGTAATACCTTAGTCATAAGTCCACTTATTAAATTGCCTTATTAAATTGCAACATATATTATAAAATGGAACCTAGTGACAATGTAAACCGCCCACCAACAAACCAAGGAGAGAAAAAACCCAACCCACCACAACCACCCAATCTAAACACCAAAATTGATGAGGGGTTGGCTACATTAAGAACACTTGTAGAGAGGTTAAGGGGCACCAAAGAACCAAGCATATTGTCCTTGTATACTTCTTTGGAAGTCATTATGAGATCGATTACAATTTTCCAAGGGGAATTGACTTATAGTTCTGAGTATAGGGAAAGAATGTTTGAGTACTACAACACTGGATTGGATAGAAACCAAGTGAGAGACTTGGGTATTTCAAAACAACAACTATTGTTTATTTTTTGAGATCCTTGAAATGGAGAAGAACTACCTATGAACAAAAAAATGCATTTGTATTTACTTGTGTATCCATCCACGTATTAGTCAAAACTGGATGGATAGGTGATATATGGTATTTGATAAACCTCCCTGCAATAACATGGAGGTGCCCTTATATTTTTTGAGAAAACTATGGAATGAATTTATTTTGGGTTTTCATGTCAACTACTTTGACATGGGTGATTTCTAGGGGTGGGTCGAGGGTCCACATAATACCAAGAGCATGCCAGGCGTGATCCCATGTTAGGTCCTCATCCCCCCAATCAAAGGCCTGACCCCCCTAGCCAACATCCTCCTATTACATAGAGCTTACAACATGTACAATGAGCTAATATTTCATCATACTCAGAGCCTAGTGCAACACAACATCTTTGTTTCACTATCTCAACAAGAGGTCCCTACTAATGACATTGATAGAGGGGTCGAAGATTCACCTCGCATAGCAAATTTCAGTGAGGAGAGGGCACATGGACATTGCAACCGTCCATGTGAAACTCACATATATTTGAGCTAAGAGCGGACCTTTTATGGGCCTATGGAGGCCAGTGGACAATATAGCTTCATGGAAGAGGTTAGTATCTTAACCATCACTATGTTCTTAATCGTTATACATTTATTTTGTATTTTATTTATTTATATAAATATTGTATTGTAAGTTGTTTTGCAGTTGTTACGTTCGTATATCATACCCTCTATGCCCATGGATGCATTAGTACCTATCTCCACCATGGATGCAACATTAGAGGTAGTTTACTCATTGGGTGTACCCCATACACAAGTATGTGTCTCATTTGATAAAGTCACCATAGTCGTTTCTTTATTTTATGGCATCCTCAATTTTTTAACGTTCTTGTGTTTCTATAGAATGTGGGACCAGGCGATGTCGAGGAATGTCCATCTGGGATGGAAAATTCACCTACATCATAGGTATCATGTGTAGAGTAAAATATCATTTAAATATCAAATTTGTTGTGTTTATGTTTTAAAATTTTACTATTTGGTACTAATAGTTCAATATTATTAATATGTATGTAGGTTGTAGACATATTCATTAGTTATAGTACTACTACACTCTTTGGGCACCTGGGTTCTTCTTCTAGGTTAGCTTACTCCATGCCAAGGGAGTTCTCATCAATTGTACAACCCGTGGGGGTCCATCGTTTCCCACCCCCAACATATTTGTTATTCCATGCATCATCAGTGGATTCCCCCGCAGGCCACCCATCTACACCACCTCTTTGATCGCATCCATCCACATTATATGAACCCATATTCCACCCACCCCCACCACCATTTCCATTGGCCCCATCCATTGAGGCTTCCACAGTAGAGGTTGCCTCAGAAAAGGTTGTACAATCAAGCACTCCACCTCCCAGCAACTCTCCATTGAGGCCCGAGATATTCACGGTGAGATAATGTGTTGATGATAATTTTTTATGTATCATGAATTCGATTTTACACATATTTGTTTAATTTTCTTGATTTGATCCTTGTAATTGACACAGGGTGGCATTGCTGAGAGATTGGGGTCGAGGAGGACGGTAGCACCCTCATGATTGTTAGTAGCATATGCAATGATTTTTTTTAGCTTAAATTACAAAGTATCATTTTGTATGTATTTTAATTCATTGAGGAAAAAAACTTATAAAAATGTTTTTTCTTTGTGCAGTCTCTGAAGCGACGAAGCACACTCAGGCCCATAACCACTCAAGGTGCTTCCTCAAGCAAGACAAAGAAATATATATTTTCAGGATGCTCTTGAGTGTGGCGAGGGTGGAAGTGGTCAATGATTGACCAATTACTGCCATTTTGTATATAGGCCAACATATGATTGTTTTCCATGTTAGGGAACTTGTTGTCATTTTGTATATTGGGCATGAGGTGCCATTTTTAA
>JASDQU010099751.1:386519-421893 GCA_032191745.1 Picea mariana
TATATATATATATATATATATATAGACACACATACACACACACATTTCATGGCACGTTTTTTATGAGTCTCATTGTTTCTGCATTTTATGTTGATGAATGTATGAACTTCAAAGTGTATGAATTTTATGTGTATAAATGTATGATTTTTTTCTAAAGTGATTATAAATAATTGTGTTACACATTAATGTATCTCTTATGGTGGAAAATATTGCTAAGTGCTAAATCCATAAGCAATTAATGACTCTCATTACCTAAATTTATGGGTAGGGCATGCATTTCCGTCATCATTGGTAAAGTTAAACTAATGGTCAATGCACTGGACACACTTGGGTGCACTTGTTAGACACAGATGGTTGATGAAAAATACACCAAAGCACTCAAATTTGATGGATGGCACTAGAGTACACCTTAAAGTACTATTTTCAAGGAAATTATCATATACAAAAGAGGATGCCTCAAAATTACTAAATCATCACACACACACACACACACACACACACACACACACACACACACACACACACACACTATTAACTTATTAAAAAGTATATTGCAAAATTATAAGCGAACAAACTTATAAGCTCAAGTCCATGAATCATAAATATATTAATTTTCAAACTTTACAGTCGGTAGTGACAATTCTTGATGTTTTAAAAATATTTTTTTTAAATGAAAAATAAACTCAAGTTCATGAACCATAAATATATTAATTTTCTATATATAGTACTGGTTACTTGACTTAAAGACCCCCAAAATAGTAACATTTAACAAAACATTTAATTAGTAGTATACACTAAATAAATTTTGAGGAAACAAATGTGACTTACCTAAATGGTGTCGAAAATCATACTAAAGGAAAAAAACACCACACATATGGGTAGTGCATGAAGCTCCAAAGTTCCACATTTCAATTTGCATGTTTAAACAAATCACATAACTATGATCATCATAAACATATAACAATAAAAATAATATCTTGCAACACATAAATAGGTCCAAATGTATACATATCAAATGTTTATATTATTCTAACTAAACCCAACAAATACTAAGCAAAGAATCACTAAGATAAGTAAAAATCAAAGTTCTAACCTTCTAATGCCAAAATATAGGTTGTTACATTTACAAATCCCTAGAACACCACTATGATCTAAAATAGATTAATCCCTCCTTGCATGTCTTGTCATGTAGCTTCCCATTTTAACCTATACAACAATAACTATAAATTTCCATAACATTATGCAAGAAAAATGTCAAATCAAAATGTGGATTGCAATGAAACAAGAATAACAAAAAAATAAACATTTATCATCCCAAGAAATTAAATAAATTTTTTTTCTAGGGACATATGACTTAACTTATATCACAAAGTTCCTTTCCATCCAATGCAGTGTTTATGACATTTTAAGTCTAGGTGAAAAATTTTGCATTCCTTGCCTTGCCTTGCCTTGAGTTTCCATGCCATGTTGTGCCTTTCCTTACCAAACCATGTCATGTCTTGCCATGTCATTCCATGCCTTGCCAAGCCATGCCATTGCATGTCTTTCCTGGCCATGCCATGCCTTGCCATTCCATGCCATTGCATGTCTTTCCCGGCCATGCCATGCCTTGACATGAATTGTCATTCCTTCCCTTTCCATACCTTGCATTGCCTTACCATTCCATGCCATGCTATACTTTTCCTTTCCATTTCATGCATTGCCTTGTGATGCCATGCCATGCCATGCCTTTCCTTGCCATGTCATTTCATGTCATGCCTTACCAAGCCATGTCATGGCATACCTTTCCTTGCCATGACATACCATATCATGTGTTTCCTTGCCATGTCATGCCTTACCATGACATGCCATGCCATGCCATGTCATGCCATACCATTCCATGCCTTTTCATGCCATGCATTTCCTTGTCATGCCATTCCATGTCATTCATTTCCTTTCCTTTCCATGACATGCCATACCATGCCTTGTCAAGCCATGCCATGCCATGCCTTGTCAAGCCATGCCATGCCATGCCTTACCTTGCCATGGAATTCCGTTTCATGCCTTGCCTTTCCATTCCATTCCATGCCATGAATTGCCTTGCCATGGAATGACATGTCTTGTCTTTCCATGCCATGCATTTCCTTTCCATGACATGTCATTGCATGTATTGCCTTTCCATGCCATGCCATGCCATGCCATACCATGCCTTGTCATGCCATGTCATTCCATGCATTGCCTTACCATGCCATTCCATGCCTTGCCTTGTCATACCTTCTCTTTCCATGACATATCATTTCATGCCTTGCCTTGACATGCCATGCCATGCCATATCTTTCCTTTTCATTCCATGTTATGGCTTACCAAGCCATGTCATTGCATGCCTCACCTTTCCATGACATGTCATTTCATGTCTTTCCTCTCCATGCCATTCCATTCCTTTCTATTCCATGCCATATCATTTCCATTCCATTTCCATGCCTTTCCAAGCCATGCCATGCCATGCCATTGCCATTGTCATGCCTTTCCATGCCATTGCTATGCCTTTTCAAGCCATGCCATTTCTATTCCATGCTGTGCCATGCCATTGCCATGTCTTACCAAGCCATTCCATGGCATGTCTTTCGATGCCATCACATTGCTATGCCTTGCCATGGAATGACATTTCCATGTCTTTCCAAGCCAACAAATGATATTAACTAAGTTCAAACAACTCAATGGGAAGTCCCAAACACCACAAATCAATAAGGAAACTATAGTTGTTATAAAACTTGTGATGAAGATGTTTAACTTCAGTAATAAGATGAGTTTCAACAAGGTAAATATAACAACCCTTAAAATAAGTAATCATGCAATGAAAGGAGGTTGAAAATGCAAGCCTAAACTAGGGTTTAGATAACAAATGCTTGCTAAAATGGAAGATGGCACATAACACCCTAGAATATTCAAGACATCAAGCCCTAAAAGTCTGAAAATTGTGAAAAAAATGTAATAAAAGGTGTCAAGGTGTATTCTAAGGGTTAAAGATGACAATTAAACCCTATACATCAAGATAACAAGGTTGGAAATTGAGGTTAAGTCCTAATCTAACCATGAAATTGAGGGTTTTAAGACAAGGTTAATTCAAGAAGAATGCAAGATAGCATGCAATATCACCACTTTGATAAATAATCTATTTAATACATTTAAGAAATAACCATCAACGACTTAGAAATATCACTTACTAGGTAAATCAATGAATTCCTAACCATAAACCATCTACAAAACTTGAAACACATATCTAAGGTATCTTCATAGTCGTGAAACAAATATTATCATAATTAATAGAATTTACATATAAAGGGATGGAACTAAATAGGTTTTTGTTCCATCCTTATGGTGTAGTCTCATTATACTATTGATCCATAATTTATTTTGGATTGCATGGAAAACAACATAACTTCAAGGCATTATTGATCCATGCCTTACCTTGCCTTTCCATGCCATGACATGCCTTATCTTTCCTTGCCATGCCATGCCTTCCCTTTCCTTGCCAAATCAATGCCTTACCATACCTTGACATGTCATTCATTGCTTTTCCATGTCATGCCATGCCTTACATTATCTTGCCTTGTCACGCCATGCCTTGCCTTGCCTTATCATGCCATGTCTTACCTTGCCATGCCATGTCATGCCTTGCATTTCCTTTCCTTTCCATGTCATGCCTTGCATTTCCTTTCCATGCCATGCCATGCCATGTCATTCCATGCCTTTCCTTTCAATGTCATTCCTTGTCATGCCTTTCCTTACCTTTCCATGCCATGCCTTGCTATACCTTTCCTTTCCTTGTCATTCCATGCATAGCCTTGCCTTGCCATGCCATGCCATGCCTTGTCATGCCATGCCTTGGCTTTCCATGCCATGCCATGCCTTTCCTTTCCATGTCATGCCTTTCCATGCCATTCCATTCCTTGCCTTTCCATACCATGCATTGCATTGTCTTTCCTTGTCATGCCTTGCCTTGCCATTCCATGCATTGTCTTGCCATGCTATTCCATGCCATGTCATGCCTTGCCTTGCCTTGCCATGCCATGAATTTTCTTGCCTTGCCATGCATTTTATTTCCTTTCCATGCCATGCCATGCCTTGCCTCTTCATGTGATGCCTTGCCTCACCAAGCCATGTCTTTCCATGTCATGCCTTGCCTTGTCATTCCAGGACATGCCTTGCCTTATCATGCCATGCCATGCCTTGTATTTCCTTTCCTTTCCATGCCATGTCTTTCCTTGCATTGCCATGCCATGAATTGCCTTGCCAAGCCATGCCTTTCCTTTCCATGCCATGCCATTCCTTTCCTTGCCTTGTCATGTCACGCCATGCCTTTCCTTTCCATGCCATGCCTTTTGTTGGTTAACCTCAATTCATCTAAAAGGTACTTTCATTATGATATTCATAAAACTAATTGTTTGTAAAAATATAGTTATTTTCATCGTTAGAGAGAATTTGTTATCAAGTTAATTTAACAAAAAATCCATGGCATTCATGTATCATACATTTTCTTTTGCCTAAAAAAATAATGCTTGTACTAAATGAACAATTTTAATTGTGAAAATTACAATCAAAGGATTCATTAAGCATGTAATTCTACAACTTTTTATCCCATCTATCTTAGATAAAAATACTTGCATGAAAATTTCAATGTCATAACATAATCTCTCTTTATTCATATATCTAAGGTATCTTCATAGTTGTGAAACCTGGATTATCATAATTAATAGGATTTATGAGGACCTATACCTAAGCCTTGCCTTGCCATGTCCATCTTTTCTTAGCCTTTTCATGCCTTGCCTTACCTTGCTTTTCCTTTCCTTGAATTTCCATACCTAGACCTATACCAAGACATTGTCTTGTCATGCCTTGCCTTGTCATGCCTTGTATTGCCATGGTCTAAGTCACGGTCTAGGTCATGGTATATGTCATGGTATAGGTCTAGGTTACTAGGTCATGGTCTATGTCATGGCCATAGTTTAGGTCTATTTCTATTGCCAACATGTCCTTGAATGGCTTGAGGAGGTGAGTTGCAACTCACGATAAAACTCAAATCGTGACTTGTATGGAAAAACATTTAGTTCCATTAGATCTAAGGCACCAAGTTTTAGCTAGTGGGGCCCCTCTTTTGTCATTTTGTTTCCCAAACAACCATTTGTTAGAGGATCTTTGACACTAGGGTTTTTCTCAATGATGCATAGTTCAATTTATGAACAAGAGGTTGATTTTCAAGAACACTATGTCAGGAAATTGTGGGTAGCTTAGTTGCATGGACCATGGAAAAATAGACATGCAAGAGCTTACAAAACTTTGTTATGCTACTCGGCTTGGATTTTATGCCCCTAGACAAAATTGTCTACATGTCCTTGAATGGCTTTAGGAGGCGAGTTGCAACTCATGATAAAACTCAAACCAAGACTCAGATAGATGAATCGTCAACTCCATTGGATCTTGGGCACCGAGTTTTAGCTAGTGAGGCCCCTCTACTCTCATTCCATTTCCCAGACAACCATTTTTTGGAGGATCTTTGACACTAGGGTTTTTCTCAATGAGTCATAGTGCAATTTCTAAACAAGAGGTTGATTTTCAATAAAATTGTGCCAAACAATTATGGGTAGCTTTGTTGCATGGGTCATGGAAAAATAGGTGTGCAAATGCTTACGAAACTTCATTATGCTACTAAGTTTGGGTTTTATGCCTCCAGACCAAATTACCAACATGTTCCTGAATGGCTTGAGGAGGCGATTTGTAACTCGCGATAAAACTCAAACCGGGACGTGGATGGATGAAAAGTCGACTGCATTGGATCTATAGCATGGATTTTTAGCTAGTGGGGCCCCTCTGATATCATTATGTTTCCCATAAAATAGTTTGTTGGAGGATGTCTGGCACTAGGGTTTTGATCTAACGCTAGGATGAAGTCAATTTTCATGAACATTGGGTCGAGTAATTTTGGATAGTGTGGTCGTGTCGGCCTTCATAAAATAGACGTGCAACAACTTACACAACTCTATTATGCTCCTCGTTTTGGATTTTATGCCCCCAGACCAAATTGTCGACATGTACCTGAATGGCTTGAAGAATAAAGTTGTAACTCACGATAAAACTCAAACCGAGACTCAGATGGACAAACCATTGGTTGTAATGGATCTGGGGCACCAATTTTTAGCTAGTGGGGGCTCAAATGTTGTCCTTTTTTTTCCTAGAAAACCATTTGTTGGAGGATATCCAACACTAGGATTTTTCTCAATGAGGCATAGTGCAATTTATGAACAATAGGTCGATTTTCAAGAACACCGTGTCGAGAAATTGTGGGTATCATGGTCACGTGGGTCTTGGAAAAATAGACATACAGGAGCTTAGGGAACTCCATTATGCTGCTCAGTTTGGATTTTATGACCCCAGACCAAATTATTGACATGTCCATGAATGAATTGAGTAGGTGACTTGCAACTCATGATAAAACTCAAACCTAGACTCGAATGGATGAACTGTTAGTTGCATTGGATCTGGGGAAATGGGTTTTAGCTAGTGGGGCCCTCCACTATCATTTCATTGCTTAGACAACTGTTTGTTGGAGGATCTTCGACACTAGGGTCTTACTCAGTTCTTATTACATATGCTTGAATATTTAACACCTTGTTAGGTTAGACATGGCATGGAATGGAAAGTGAAGGCATGACATATCATGGCATGACATGGAAAGGCAAGGAATGGCATGGAAAGGTATGGGAAGGCATTGGAAGGCATGACATGGCAAGGAATGGCATGGAAAGGCAAGGCATAGAAAGGGAAGGCATGGAATGGTATGGCATGGAAAGGAAAGGAAATGCAAGGCATGGCATGTTAAGGCAAGGCATGGAAAGGCATGGCATGACATGGAAATTAATGGCATGGAAAGGCAAGGAAAGGCATGGAATGGAAAGGGAAGGCATGGCATGGCATGGCATGGCATGACAAGAAAAGGAAATGCAAGGCATGGAATGACATGGAATGGTAAGGCAAGGAATGGCATGGAAATGAGAGGAAAGGCATGGCATGGAAAGGCAAGGCATGTCATGACAAGTGAAGGTGATGCAAGGCATGGAATAACATGGATTGGAAAGGAAATGGATGGCATGGCATGGCATGTGAAGGCAATGCAAGGCATGACATGGCATGGGATGAAAAGTAAAGGCATGGAATGGCAAGGCATAGCTTGGAAATGTATGGTATGGCATGGCATGGAAAGGAAAGGCATGGGATGGCAAGGAAAGGCATGGCATGGAAAGTGAAGTCAATGCAAGGCATGGCATGACATGGAATGGGAAGGAAATGAATGACATGGAATGTGAAGTAAATAGAAGGAATGTCATAGCATGGCATGGAAAGGTGTTACACATTATTTTTGTCACCTCTATGATCGTTAATGATGTAAACCTATCCTTTGTCTTTAGAAGGATCAATGGCCTGAATTCCTGAAGAAAGAAGGGAGAAGAACTTTTCCTGAGAGAAGAAGTTGTCTTTTCCTTTGTAAAAACCCTATTAAAGAGGATTGTTGCACCCTACCTTATGTTAGGGGTGTGATGATCCCATATTGTCTAATGTTTTACTAAACCTGGCCTACGATGTCATCGCACTCTGCTCAGTTCTAAGGGTGTGATGATTTTCATACATGGGAAAAATGAGTATCTTCTCGATGCTTCTAGAAGGAGAAGCTTCTATGGTGAGGTGGCCTCTGATTGGTTTGGATCTTACTCAATTTTATGATTTAGTGGGATCATCCTAACCTCCTCACCTTATCGTCTTCATCTTATAAAAAGAGAGGAGCTCTCATGGAGAAAGTTAGTTTGATTGGGTTTGAGTAATTTTTGTAGCTTGGAGTTTTTAGAGCTTGTATATTGGCTTTGAGCTTTGGTTTGTTAAGATAGATTGTTGATATCAGAATCCTTGGAGCAGAAGTGTGTGGGAAGCAAATAAATATTGGAAAGGACCTTACAACATCAAGGAATCTAGTTGTATTTTCCTTTTCATATTTATAATACAATGATATCTTTCTTTCCCATAAAATTGGTCTTATTTTATTGTATGACTCCTTGATCACATACATAGGTTTTTTGAGTATACTTTGTTTCTTTCGCTTCATTGGCTTGTGTCTTTTTACAGGTTCAACAGCCTATAAGACTTGGAATGGAGTGAGGATGACACTAGCGAGGACAAGCGACATTTAAAAGGTATGTCATTTATCCCTTGTTAGTTAGTATGCTTGATAATTGAAACTTAGGGAAAGTTTTATATTATGTCTTGTTTTGTTCTAGTTTTGGGGTGAAACTAAAGAGACTTGTTTATGTTCGCACTTACCAATTAGTCTGATAACACAAGTCAAGGCAAGGCATGGAAAGGAAAGGCATGACGTGGTTTGGCATGACAAGGCAAGGAAAGACAAGGCAAGGCGTGGCATGGAACGCCAAGGCATGGCATGGAATGGAATGGAAAAGCATGGCATGGAATGGTATGTCATGGCAAGGCAAGGCATGGAATGGCATGGAAAGGAAAGGAAATGCATAGAAAGGCATGGCATGGAATGGAAAGGAAAGTCATGGCTTGGAAAGACAAGGCAAGGCATGGCATAGAAAGGCAAGGAAATGTAAGGCATGGAGCTAGGGGGGTCTAGACCATGGTATAGGTCAAGATCTAGGTCAGGTCTAGGTCATGGTCTACTTCCAAATCTAGCTCTATGTCGTGGTATAGGTCATGGTCTAGGTCTAAATCTAGGTCTATGTCATGGTATACATCATGGTCATCGTATAGGTCTAGGTCATATTCTAGGTCTTGTCATGTCTAGGTATTGCTATGTCTAGGTCTAGGTGTAGGTATTGACATGTCTAGGTCAAGGCCATTCCCTTGCGATGTAGGCAGGGCAGGTGGAGAGAGAGGAAGAAAGATAGTGTGAGAGGGGGAGAGGGGAAGACAAAGAGAGTGTGTGAGAGTGAGTGACATGGAGAGAGAGAGAAGGGGGTTTATATAGAAGAAAAGAGAGAAAGGTGGGGAGAGTGGGGGAGAGAGAGGGGGTGGGATACAGGGAGCGAGAGAGAGAGGGTTAGATGCAAGAGGTAAAGAGAGAAGGGGGTAGATATGGATTGTTTGAGAGTGTGAGAGGGTGGGAGAGGAAGAGAAAGAGGGGGGTAGAGAGAGAGGGATGGAGGGGAAGAGAGGAAGGGAAAGGGGCATAGAGAGTGTGTGTGTGTGAGAGTACATATATATAAGTTTTCCATCATACATAATCTAGGGCATGCCGAACCCTAATTGTGAAAGAAGGATAATTATTCCATATAAAGAATATTGAATCCACTAAAAGATTATGCTTATAATAAAATAAAAAAGTAGAATCAATGTGCCATAATCATCATTAAACCATGTGAAGTCATTATTAAATCGTAGGTGAACGATCATATCCATAAAATATCATCATTAAACAAGATGTATAGGCATACTGCACTTAGGGATCGGGTGTGGAGTAGGTTAAGGGTAGAGTATAGTTTATTCCTAGGATTAGATGGAGCTATCAGGAAAATGCAGGACACTGCCACACTAATCCTAGTAGAAGAGGAGATGAATATAATTGAGGACATAAATGAAACAAGCAATCACATAGTATACTGATATTTTACCCTGTAACCCTTAACTGGGACAAACTGACATTCCTTTGAGCGTTCTTCTCTCTTGTTGTCTTATTCAATTAGAATAAAAGGCTATGTGCCTAAACTTGGTCCACACCTAAGACACAATCAACATCATACCCTCTTGCCTATGGAATAACAACCTTGTAGCCAATTTGACTTACATATACATGACCAACAACCTATGATTTACTATGCATTAACAATACATAATTTTTCATTATTAGCCTTTATGACCTTACAACATGCCTATTTATAGTCTTTACAATAGTAAAAACCATAAATATTGGCGCCCAAAAATGGATACATATCCACACATATCATTGGATACAAATCTCGCAAATCCTTGGATTCTGTTACAGTCGACTTCCAAGTCGGGTTACTAGTCGACTACCATTCATCCTTCATTCAGTCTCTAGTCAGTCGTCTCATGCCCGTACTTCAACCTCTTGTCAGTTGACTTTGTCATTTATCTCTTTGACTTTTCCTGGTTGACTCCCTCGACCTTTGACTTGTTTTTGATCCACCTCGACCTTCGATCGTCAGTCGATCTACCTCGACTCGACTTTCACTGCAAAGAATATAACAACCCAACATTATCCCACTTGTTGTATTCTTTGTTGAAATAAGAGATTCATGAACTTTTGTTCACATACCTAGGGAAACAATTCACATTGCCTCTCTGCACCAAGAGAAATTAACAACACTCACATACTTGGTCAACGAATCTAGTATGTTTTCCAACGTGCTTACTTTCTCTAGTATCACCTTGTTTCCTTCCACCATATCTCTTACAAAATGATATTGTACATCAATGTGCTTAGTCTTTGAATGATAAGTAGGATTCTGTAATGTTCCTAGGTAGGTAATATGGGTGGTAATATGAGAGGTACCCAATGAGAATGGGGGTTATATACTATTAGTGGAGGCTATTAAATGTAAGGTGGACTAGGTCCACCGTGGTATTAAATAAGGCCCACTATGATAGTTTGATAGAACAAATGGGTAGTTAGATATAATAAATGAGCTTTCTAGAAGATACCTTCTCTAGAATGTTCCTAGGGGATAGAGAATGCTATATAAGGAAATTTAAGAAATTTAATTTACATGGTGAAGAATATTGTGAATGTACAAGCAAGTATTTCTTGAGGATTTTTATCCTTCCATAAAGATTAATATATGGTGTTACCCTACCTCAAGGGTTTTTTCTACATTCTAAAGTCATGATTTTCTGTAGTAAGTTATTTTTTAAACCCTAATTTTTGTTGAAGATTTCTTCCAAGAAATATTCTTTTTACTGGAAGTGATTATGACCCTACTATTGAAGAAATTCTAAAGTGCCACAAGTCAGATTGTAAAGAAAAGGGGAAATTTGTATTATGTCTTCGTTTCATAAAGGATGCCTTAACATGGGGGAAATCCTTGAACTTTTTCGAGTTGGAAAAACCTCCAAATGAAGAATTGGAAAAATTACTTTTAGACAAGTGGTCTCGTTCTAAGAGTAAGATAAAGAATGCACCAAGGTTTTATGTAAAAAATCTATATTACAGGTCCGAGGATGTATTCAAAAAGAAAATATCATTGTTTCTATTAACCCCAGTTGTAGGCATAATTTTATCAATGTTCAACTGGTTAATAGATTGCATTTTGCTGTAAACAATATTCAAAGCACATAGGTTGAAGGTGAAAATATTCAAATCTTTATAGATATGAAAATTAACATGGATAAATATTTGGTGCATTCATATTTTCATGCTATAGATATGGATGAGGTGGATATTGTTTTGGGATACCCTTGGTTGGCCACAATTGGTACAATTAATATTAATCTGGAAAATAATTTTTTGAAACTGTGGTACAAGAAAAAGAAAGTTACATTGCAAGATGTGTCTCTTAGTAAGAAAGAAGGGCCCATGGCAGCAAACACATAATTTATTGCAGAGACCGAAGTTGAATAAGAGACAGAGTCTATAGAACCAGATGAAGCAAATTCAAAGGACGAAAACAATAAAGAAGCCAAGGTGGTAAGTGACTCAAAGACATATTGTGTTGCATGTTTGAAGAAAAAGGAACAAATTCCTATATTTGTGGTCTATCACCATCCACATCATATATAGAAACAACAATCATCCAGGAAAGGGCATGAGCATCCACACAATTATGCACCAGCGGGAAACCAAAAAGGAAACCAATCAAGAGGTGCATGGAGGCCTACCAACACTACAAGAAAAAATCAGGCTAGAGACCCAAGTCCATGGAAACATTAGCATGGCATAGAGAAAGCTAATGGTGGCAAGGAAACAATTGGAGATCATATTCGACTTCCATTAGGATGGATGGATGGTCATACTTGGCACCAGTTGGCTACTGTTCTCAGTCATTCATATCATATGGTCTCTTCTCATGTTTCGGGGATGAAACATGCTTAAGGGGGGTGTAATGTAATGTACCTAGGGAGGTAATATGGGTGGTAATATAGGAGGTACCCAATGAGCATGGGGGTTAGATACTATTAGTGGAGGATATTAAATGTAAGGTGGACTAGGTCCACCGTGGTATCAAATAAGGCCCACTATGGTAGTTGGATAGAATAAATGGTTAGTTAGATATAATAAATGGTATTCCTAGAAGATACCTTCTCTAGAATGTTCCTAGGGGATATAGAATGTTATAAAAGGAAGTGTAAGCAATGTAATTGACATGGTGAAGAATATTGTGAATGTACAAGCAAGTATTGATTCAAGAGTTTTATCCTTTCGTAAGGATTAATATATGGTGTTACCCTACCTCAAGGATTTTCTCTACATTCTTATGTTTATTATTGGTGAATTTTTTTTTGGTGTTTATTCTTGGTTATTTCTTAAGTATATATGCAGATCTGGTATAGATATACAAAAGTCTCTTTGCCAGAAATATTGCACTTTGACTATCGTAACTCACCTTCATAGGTATTTTCTCAAACCCGATTCCTGAACACAACCTTTAAATCCATATCACTTATTTTATTCCATGAGTGGCCACCATGTATTCAACTTCTGTTGTTGACAAGGCTACAACCTCCTGTCACTTACTCATCTAGCTTATTGCATCACTAAACATCTTGAAGACATATCCATTGGATGACCTTCGTTGATCCATATCTCTAGCCCAATCGACGTCGACAAAGCTATGTAAATATGCTTTATTAATGTCACCTCTAGGTTTTCCTTGGTAGCATATAACATAGTCCTTCGTGCCACACAAATACCTAAATACTCTCTTGAAAGTTGTCCAGTGCTCCTTTCCAGGTGTCGACATGTACCTACTCAACACTCCCACTGCATGGGAAATGTCTAGTCGAGTGAAGACCATCGAATGCATTATAATACCAACAACACTTGCATAGGGAACATGTGCCATGCCCTCTATTTCTTCTTGTGTCTATGGACACTATTCATCAGAAAGCCTTGCTCCCACTGGAATTGACACCTTCACCGGTTTGCAATCCTGCATATTGAATTGTTTCATAACTATTTCAATATACTTCATTTTATTCAACCAGAGCTTTCAAGCGACTTGATCTCTCTTAATCTCCATTCCCATAATGAAGTTAGATGCACCGAGATCCTTCATGTCGAAATTGGAGGATGGTTGTTTCTTCACCTCCTTTATTGCATCCATGTTCTTTCCAATCAACAAAATGTCATCAACATACAAAGCTACATATATGAAACTCCCACCTTCTTCCTTGGAATATATGCAGTGATCAGCTTTGCTTCTCACAAATCCCAAACTAAGGATGTAAGTGTCAAACTTCTGGTACCACATCCTTGGCGATTGATTTAGAACATAAAGGGATCTTTTGAGTTTGCAAACCAACTCTTGCTTTCCCTTTACTACAAATCCTTCAGGTTGCTTCAGGTAGATTTCCTCTTTCAGTTCCCCATGTAGGAACATTGTATTCACATACATATTTTCTATCTCCATATCGAATGTTATAGCCAGAGAAATTAGTAATATAATGGAAGTTAGTTTTGCAACAGGGGAAAAATCTTACTGAATTTGATTCCCTCGACTTGGGAATAACCTTTCTCCACCGGTCAAGATTTCAATTTCTTAACTTGACCTGTGACATTCATCTTCTTCTTTAATACCCACTTTCTACTAATGGGATTCCTTCCACTAGGTAACTTGAATAAATCCCATGTCTCATTCTTGTACAAGGATTCCATCTCTTCGATCATGGCATCCTTCTAGACTTTACCCTCTGCTGAGTAGACTGCCTCACCGACCGACTTGGGCTCATCGTCGATGGCAGTTAGCACGAATGCAGAATGGAAGTCGGGTGGACTATACCTTTCAACTAGTTTTCTTATTCTTTCTTACCTCCTTACCACCAGATTCAGTTGTTCCACCTCTTCCTTAGATTCATTCGACTCATCTGAATCATCTTCTTCGTTCCTCAGTTCAAATCACACTATATCAGGTTCTTTTCGGTCTAAAAAACTTCCTTGGGCTCGAATTTACCTCTGACTTCTCTGAAGACCACATCTTGATTTTATACTGTTCTCCTTGATGCAAGATTCCAGAGCTTATATCCTTTCATCCCTTTTTTTTATATCCAATGAAGATACATTTTACTTCCTTCTTGTTTAAGTTGCTCCTCTTTTTATTAGGAACATGCACAAATGCATCATAGCCAAATAATTTGAGATGTTCCACTGAAGGATTCTTACTAGACCATACCTCATTTGGAGTCATGTCGACTAGCACCAACAAAGGAGACATATTCACCATATATCTTGCAGTCTCAACTACCTCTACCCAGAATTCTTGTGCGATTATAGCACCACTGAGCATGCTCCTTGCCTTATCCATCAACGTTCTTTTCATTCTCTCGGTAGATCCATTTTTTTGTAGGGTATATGGTGTGGTAGTTTGGTGTGCTATGTGTTATCACTGAAATTCCGTCTACAAGATTGCACACAAATGGTTACAGAAATACAACAATGGCAAAAATAATTAGTTCACCTGTAGCCTTGAAATGCATTCCAAAGGAAAAAACTATACAATTGGGTCAAAAATTGACATGCAAAAATTCACCAAAAGAAGTGTGCACATAATGTGCAGTGTGCACGGGCCAACAAATCCCTCAGATCACACAATGTGCCAAGTGCGTGACTTTGTATGAGAAAAGTTGTGCACTTCTATGAACGACGCATTTATGGATCTTGTCACCCCCCCAACCACTTATGAACCATCTCCCAACCGGATTTGACCTTCATATCTAAGCGAAATATGAATGGTGGGCTGGTCCATAAGAAATCAAATTCGTTTCCACAAAATTCACCACCATTGTCAGTTCTCATCACTTTAATAATTTTCTCTATCTAGTTTTCCACAAGAGATTTAAACTCCTTAAATCTCTCAAAAACCTTTGATTTCTTCCTCGGGAAATATATCCATGTCTTCCTGGAAAAATCATTTATGAAGGAGACATGATACATGGATCCACCAAGTGAATTCACTGTAACCGGGCCAAACAAATCACTATGCACCAATTCTATAATCCCATTTACCCTTGTCGCTATAGATGGGAACCTCACCCGACTTTGTTTTCCATATATGAAATATTCACAAAAGTCAAATTCTAATCCACAATTAGGAAAACCTTCAACCATACCTTTTATTTTTGTTAGTCACCAACAAAAAAAACATTTATGACCTGGGGTCAGAATTCTAAAATTAGTGAAGGCGCTAAATAGTTTGGAGGCATGATAAATTGAAAGAAGGGTTAAAAATGGCATAAAATATTTAAATTCGACGAAGAAATTAATCAGATCGGGCTTGAAATAATTTTGATCACGATCCATCAAAATCAATGGCCGGGAAGCATTGTGAAGTTTGAAGTTGCACAGGAGATAATTGTGAAGGGAAATCCTGCAATCCAAATCGTGGTTTCTATTGAGGAATATGTGTCAGTGTCAGATTGATTGTAGAATGACAAGCAGGTTGTTCCAAAACCACCAATCCACATCTCCGCAATTTGAAAAGTATAAAATGTTGATTTGACATTTTCATTTTATATTATTTTCAAACTCAAGAACTATTGTAACATTGTCGCTACCACCATTTTCCATTACATCCCAACTTTACACCATTGCAGTTCATTTCTAGGTATTTATCCCGTCACTATGGATCTCATAGTATTGTCAATAGCAGAGCAAGACCCTGAAAGTAATGAGGAATCCCTAATTGACAGAGATGCAGATGTATTTGATCCGGATATCACTTTTCCCCCCATTTTTGTGTCTCTAAGAAACTTGGATGATATAAAGGGAAAGCATATTCCATTTTTAGAAGCAATCCAGGCCTCCATTGTCCCATATACTATTCAACTTTCTTTCTCGTTTCCTAAATTTGTAGGTTGGTGCACTGAGCAATATTCCCATTCAGAAAGGGTAGTTGTCAATAAAAAAGGGTCTCAAGGCATGTGTAGAATAGATAATCGGGGAGCTCAAAAGTCACTCAATATACCATAAGAATTTTCCTTTAATTCTGAGTTATTCAATGAAGAAAAAGTGATTAGGGTTTACAGACAATGTCAGCCAGAGCTCAAAAGTCAATTTCTACAACAAATCATTAAACCTGAACAAATGTCAGAGAGTCTGTCCTTACCAATGAGTATCAACATGATAGTCATTGAATTTTAGTAGGCCTGTTCCTTGTTGAGTTGGGTCCTAGGTCTAGATAGTGATAAATATGTTGTGGAAGTCATGTTTGGTTTTCTCTAGATTTTTTCCAAGTCATATTATGGCTAGTTAGTCCGAATTAATTTTAATAAATTCCTAGATGACACCATTCAAAAGAAGCTAGTGAATTTCCACTCTTTGAGACATTGTAGATACTATACATATATGTTAAAGATTTTCTTAGCAAGTAACCATGGAGAAATCCCTGACACAACTTTTGTATCTAATGAATGTAAAAGAATCACTTTGCTCATATTCATCAACAAGGTCATGTCAAGAATATATTCTCTTATTTTTAATACAAGTTTACCCAGAGTTTTGGAGGACATGAATATTCACCTACAGCCAAATCCATAAAACAGGGTAGGATACTAGGTACGTTTTATGCATTCAACAATGATCTAGGTATATGGTTTTCATGAGTCTCCTTACTTGTTACCTGTTTTCCTAACCCCCAAGATTTTTTCTCTTGATTTCATCAAGCAGAGAATCATCTTTGAGACAAATAACTTCATCAGATTGCACAAAGCCTCTAACATTAAATTCCCCTTTTTTATTGGTCCTCTTGTTGTTAAGTCCAGATTATGTTTATCACAGGTTAAGGAAAAACTCAAAGATTTTGTTTTTTTAGAAATACAAGGAAAAAAATATGATCCACATCAGATTATATCTAAGAGAAGATAGATGAATAAAAATGCACCTTATGAACATGAGAATGTTGAAGGCTTGGACAAACTAGCTAATCTGGAAGTTTGTATTGATGTGGAAGCACCATTGCAACAAGTACAAACACAACAAGCTCCTCAAAATTTGGTGATTAAAATTCCTAAAGCCAGTGTGTACAACAAAAGAAACATTTCAGAGACTATGGATATTGATGTTGAACAAACTGCTAAAAAGAAGATGAAAATTATTCAGCCAAAGTAGATTATAGATTTTGAAGATAAAGGACTAAACTACATAAATATCCTCAAATCCCATATTTTGTGAACTGAAATTTTCTATTTTTACTGTAATCAGTTCAAACTGAATAGAATCAAATTATTGTATAAATATGGTAGTTTTTTATGTATTTGAGGTTGGAGGAAGCACAAAGGACAAATTGTATTGATCATTATAATAATTTCTGAATTTGAATGAATACAAGTGGAGATGTCTAGAGTTTTTTCATAACAAAGATTCATGTGGTGATGACCTGAACTATGTGTTTCTTTTCATGTATGTTTTTCTAGTTTGTTATCTCTTCATCTACAACATTTCATATGCTTAAAATTGGATGTTAATGGGTCTGAAATTCATATAAATGGTTCTTTAGATCTAAAAATTTTTGAATTTTGTTTTCTTTCTTAACTCATCATAATTCATCTTTTATGGTGCTCTGATTGATGTTATATGTTTTCCTCTTTCTTCCATCTTATCAAAAAAAATTAAAAGACTGAAATTTCATCACCTACCTTGCCTTTGCTTCCTTGAGAACTCTACCTACCAAAGATTGTTTCAATTGTTTTCAAAGTTGATTCGATTTCCCAATAGGTTATTTTCCTTCTTTCCAACAAACCCCATAAATATTTCATCAAATCAAAACCTAGCCATTAAACCTTTAGAGAAGATCCATATTCCAAGAGACTAAGTGACAAGAGAGATCCTTCTCTGAACTGAAAAGGCTAGTTTTTCAGTTCTGAAGTCATCCTAGGTAGTTTACTTAGTGATAACATTTTGGCGTCGTTGTCAGGGAGAGAAGGTGAAATATTTCCTGGGATAGAACAACTTAAAATTTCATATTTGATTTCTGATGGTAACAATGAATCAAACATTTTATTGGCTGAAAACATTTACCATGATGACTTCATTTTATAAGATTAGTAGAAAAAAGGTAACTTTATTGAGAAATCATGGCTGCAAAAAATATTTACACTAGGAGAAACGCAGATCCGGAACCTATAGCATATGTGCCTGATCCTGAGAAAATATTACATAAAAGAAAATAAAGGATAGCTAAATCGGGTATTTTTATGGACATAAATCTATCATTTCCTAAGGATGGAGTGAAGATTATTGATGACCTCGATTTTGACATAAAATTTGAACATACTTTGTTTAGATCCAGATCATTGTCCAACTTGAATGAAGTTTTGTTTGATGAAAATAAATTTCAATATTTGATTACAATTGTCCCCAATCAAATTGTTGACATTCCCAGTCAGATTTTTCAGCCAATCCAAAATCTTCCTAGAGCCATGTAAGTAATATTTTCTCCCCTTTTTTTACCTGCTCAATTGCATGATCTACCTCAAAATTATAATCAAATAATTAAGTCATATGATGCAGAAGAAAATGTTTCAGCTCAGAAACACTTAGATTGGTTTAATGACTTTGCTAACTTAGAGGAGGTAGATGATGAGGATGTAAAAGTGATATTGTTTGCAAAAATTCTCTCAAGTGATGTTGGGAAATGGTTTAAATCTCTTCCAGCAGCAAGCATCCCTAACTTTACAACATTTGAAACCATTTTCCTTGCAATATGGGGTGACAAGAAAAATCCTCTTCAACTGTTGACTCATTATAATAACATAAAGATATCACCTAGTGAGAAAGTACAAGAATTCAACCAATTTCATGAGGGTCTATAATTCAATTCAATCCCAATTGAACATACTTTGTTTAGATCCAGATCATTGTCCAACTTGAATGAAGTTTTGTTTGATGAAAATAAATTTCAATATTTGATTACAATTGTCCCCAATCAAATTGTTGACATTCCCAGTCAGATTTTTCAGCCAATCCAAAATCTTCCTAGAGCCATGTAAGTAATATTTTCTCCCCTTTTTTTACCTGCTCAATTGCATGATCTACCTCAAAATTATAATCAAATAATTAAGTCATATGATGCAGAAGAAAATGTTTCAGCTCAGAAACACTTAGATTGATTTAATGACTTTGCTAACTTAGAGGAGGTAGATGATGAGGATATAAAAGTGAGACTGTTTGCAAAATGTCTCGCAGGTGATGTTGGGAAATGGTTTAAATCTCTTCCAGCGGCAAGAATCCCTAACTTTACAACATTTGAAACCATTTTCCTTGCAAGATGGGGTGACAAGAAAAATCCTCTTCAAATGTTGACTTAGTATAATAACATAAAGATTTCACCTAGTGAGAAAGTACAATAATTTTTTACCAGGTTCATGAGGGTCCATAATTCAATTCAATCCCAACTGAATTTAAACCCCCTCCTAGAGCTGCCCAACTTAGTTATGCTAACTCTTTTGACAATGATTTTTCTTTGTTGTTGAGGGAAAGGAGATCTACCACGCAATATGACATGATGAATGATGCAATTGAAGTAAAAGTGAATCTAATGGCATCAGGAAAGATTAAGCATAATACTGATACTAATATGAAAAAGGTTCAAGGAGAAGCTCAACCCTCAACTTCCCAAACATCAAATGAAAAATGTGATTTAATGGTGAAAACTATGGAAAGGTTGGTGGAAAAGATATCTTTAGAAAATAAACTTGTCATCAGAGATCAAGTTTATTTTCAACATAGAAATCCAAATTTCAGAAGAGCACCAGTCCCACAGATTAGGCAGAGAGACCAAAGAAATCAAATTGATCAGCAAGTTAAAACCCCCTTCCAAAATAATTATGTAAATGAGAATTTTTATGAATCTATTGAAGACAACATACATTGATGTGATGGTACTGAAATAGATGTGTTCCTAACTAAAGAAGAACATGATCAATTTATCGATGCAAATGATAAGTTTATACAGGAAAATGATGACATATTTTCAATGGAAATAGAAGAGTATAAGAAGGGTTTTCAAAATGCCATCATGCAGTTTCAGAAGAAATATAATCTCAGAAGTAAAAAGGTTCTTGCAAACCCACCAAAAGGGAATCCTACAAAGGATCCTCAAGTCATATTACCTTCTTCAAGTCATCAGAAAGTTCTACAAAAGAGGTATTGGAGAAAGGAAAATAGAAAGAAGAGCCCCAAAAGAAGGTACCAGAGATAAAAAGGGATGCAATCATCAAAGAGGTAGAAAAAACCCAGTCTCCTTTTAATTTTGAAAGTGAAATGGAAAAAATCAAAATTTATGTTCCTTTCAATGAATTTATAAGGAATGGTGAATATAAAAGCCAAATCATAAAAATATTGAAAATGGAAGAAGAATCTGATACTTTGAATGTGCAAGATGATCACCCCACAATTTTATTTGGGCCTCAGGTGGAAGAAACTGGTGATGATGGTAATAGACCTCCTTTCTATGTCAGCCTTAAAGTTCATGAAATGACCTTACACAATGCAATGTTGGATTTAAGAGCATCTCATAATTTGATGCCAAAAGTGATCATGGATGAACTAGTTTTGGACATCACTATGCCTTACAAAGATCTTTTCTCTTTTGATTCAAGGAAGGTAAAATGATTGGGTTTAATCAAAGATCTGGTTGTGTCTTTATCTCAAATTCCATCAAAGAATATGATCATGGATGTAGTTGTTGTTGACATCCCTCCAAATTTTGGCATGTTGTTGTCAAGATCATGGGATACAAAGTTGAAAGGTACTCTATATATGGATATGTCTTATGCAACTATACCAGTGTTTGGCCAAGAAAGGATATTGTACAGAGAAGTATTGCTGAAATACATGGTGAGTAGAAAAAGAAAACCAAACAATCATCATATTTATTTTGTTGAAATTGAGGTTGGTTCTTCAATTTTCTACAATGACCTATGCTTTGAAGAAGAAGAGCCAAAGACTGTTGAATTTCCTCTAGAAGGTGAGGCTGATCATCAAGTAGGGAAACTTTCAGACCAACAAAATAAAGAAAATTATGAGATATGGAATATGAATTTTGATGGAGTTTCTAGAAAAGAGGGAGTTGGAGCAGGCGTTTGGATAATTCTTCCTAGAATAGGTTCAAAACTTTTCTCTTACAAATTTTCTTTTGAATACACAAATAACATGGCTGAATATGAGGCATTGATTTTGGGTTTGAACACTTTGAAAGAATTGGGTGCAAAAAGAATAGTTCTACATGGGGATTCTGAGCATGTCATAAATCAGGTTAAAGGCATCTATCAGTCAAAGCATCCTATGTTAAGGGCATATAGAAATATAGTTCTTGAATTACTTGAAATTTTTACAGAATATAACCTCTCAGTGATTCCAAGAGGAAAAAATCTAATCGTTGATGCATTAGACACTTCAGCCTCTGTTTTCAAGATTCCTATCTTTCCTAACATAAAATATGAAATTGAAGTCAAGCACAGGCCATCAGTACTTGAAAACATTAAGTATTGGCAGATTTTTTAAGATGACAAGCAAGTGGTAAGATTTCTCCAAATGACTAATGAATTTGTCAACTCAAATATTGATGATGAAAATTGGTGTGATCAGGAAGAGGATGCATTCATGTTCTCAAATGATGACTGTTTCCAAAATCATATTGTTGGTAGAGGTATTGTTCAACTCAAAAATAATATCGTTCCCAAGGGTTTGGTCCCATTGGAAAAACGTTTTGAAAATAACGATGTGGAAATAAATCCCAAGGTCACTGCAAATGATGAAGACATAGAGGATTGTAACATTGGGACTCAGTAAGATCCCAAAATCATCAAATTTTCCAAGACACTCAGTCCAAAAATCAAGAAAAGATATATCAGCCTAATGAAGGATTTCCCAGATGTATTTTCCTGGAGCTATGAGGATTTAAAGTTTTATGACACTAAGGTGATTCAACATGTAATTCCAATAAAACATGATCACAAACCTTTTGAACAAAAATTAAGAAGGATTAATCCCTTACTGCTACCATTAATTGAGAAAGAGGTAAGAAAATTGTTTGACGCTAAGATTATAGTTTCTTTAATATTATATAAATGGTTGACTAACTTAGTTCCTGCCAAAAAGAAAAGTGGTGAAATCAGGTTGTGTGTAGATTTCCAAAATCTAAACAGAGTTTCCCTCAAAGACAATTATCATCTTCCCAAGATGGATTACATTCTACAAAAAGTGGTTGGATCATAGAAAATGTCAATGCTTGATGGATTTTATGGATACAACTAAATCATGGTGCATCATGATGATCAAGAGAAGACAACCTTCACAACATCCCGGGGTAAATTCATGTATGCCAAGATTCCTTTTGCGCTCATGAATGCAGGAGAAACTTTCCAAAGGGATATGGACATAGATTTTGTTGATGAGAAAGATAAGTTCATTTTCATTTATTTAGATGATATTACTGTGTTTTCATATTCTGATGATGAGCATATTAAACATTTGAAAAGGGTTTTTCATAAATGTAGGAAATTTGGCATTTCGTTAAATCCCAAGAAATCTAACTTTGGAATGCAAGAGGGGAAAATACTTGGCCATATCATTTCAAAATAAGGAATAAATATAGATCCCAGCAAAGTGGCTACGATTCTAAAGACTGACACACCCAGGAGCAAAAAAGTGGTACAATCTTTTCTTGGAAGAGTAAATTTTCTGAGGAGGTTTATCCCCAATCTGACTGAAATCATAAAGTACATTTCCAACATGCTCAGAAAAGGCAGTGAGATAAAGTTGACTCCAGAAGCCAAGATATATTTTAAGGATATAAAAGTGGCATCAACCAAGGCACCAGTATTGGCAAGTTTAGATTATGCAAAGGATTTCATCTTGTTCTCTTTTTGCATCAGAACACACTATTGTTGGTGTCTTGTTGCAAAGAGATGAACAAAATTTTGAAAGTCCCATAGCCTATTACAACAGAAATCTGAAAGACTCTCCATTGAATTATGACATCATGGAGAAGCAAGCATATGCATTGGTAAAATCCCTCAAAGAAATCAAAATTTATATCTTATGTTCTCATGTTGTTGCTTATGTATCTAGCAATTATATGAAAGACATATTAACTCAGTCTGATCCTGAAGGAAAAAGAGGCAAATGGATAGTAGTCTTGTTAGAGTATGATCTTGGGATAAAACCTACAAAACTGATCAAAGGTCAGGGGCTTGCTAAACTGATGACAAAGTCAAATTATGATGTTTTGGGAATAAATTTTATTGTTGACTTGTCAAAAAATTCAAATGAAGAGATAGTCCCACAGGTATCCCAGAAATTCCTTGACTATCCATGGTATGCTGATATTATCTATGTGTTAAGGAATTTACAGGATCCTCCTGAATTGAGCAAAACAAAGGCTATTTTTCTGAGGTTAAAAGAAACAAAATTTTGTATTCTAGATAATTTTCTATATTGGAAAGACCCAGGTGGGATTTTTCTAAGTTGTTTATTGGAAGGAGAAGTAAAATAGGCTATCAAAGAATTTTATAAAGGTGATTGTGGAGGGAACCGTTATTGGAAAACCACTATGCATAAGATACTGAGAGACAATTTCTATTGGCCCAACATTTTTTTTGATGTGTACAAGGAGGTGTCCAGTTATCATGGGTGTCATATTTTTTATGGAAAAAGGAAATCGCAACCCTTGCCATTAAAACCTATTTCTTTTGAAGCACCATTTAGGAAATGGGGCCTTGAATTTATATGAGAGATTCGTCCACCATCTTCAACTCAACATAGATGGATATTAATAGCTACAGACTACTTACCCAAATGGATTGAAGCAGTTCCAACAAGGCAAGCTACTGATGTTGTCATTATTCAATTTCTAGAAAGTAACATTTTGTCTAGGTTTGGTTGTCTAGTCAAAATCATAGATGATAATGTAGCAACGTTCAAGTCCAAGAGAATGGAAAAGTTTTGCAGTGATTATAACATAACCCTTGGTCATTCCACAACTTATTACCCATAGGGTAATGGGTTAGCTGAGTCATCCAACAAGAGCTTGACAAGAATTATTAAGAAGCTTATACAAGAAAACAAGAAGGTTTGGCACAAGAAACTTATTTATGCATTATGGGTTGATAGGATCACTACCAAGAGATCTATTGCTACATCACCTTTTCATATTGTATATGGCAAAGATGTAATTTTCCCTACTTCATTAGGGGTACCAGCGATGAAGTTTTTGAAATAATAGGAAGATGAACCAAATTATGCTCAAAGAAGGATAAATCAACTTATTCATGTGCAACAAATGAGATAACAAGTTTTCAACAACTCATAACTGCATCAAGACAAAATGAAAAAGGTTTTTTACAGACATAGAAAGGTTGATGATTTCAAGGTAGATGATCTGGTGTTGAAGTGGGATGCAAGAAATGAAGATAAAGGGAAGCATGGAAAGTTTGATCACTTATTCTTGGGACCATTCAGAATTGTTGCTTATCATGGGAGCAATGCTTATTTACTGCAAGAGCTCAATGGAAATCTCATTGGTGGAGGACCTGTAAATGGAAGGTTTCTCAAACACTACCTTTCTTAAAAGTATTTTGGTCTTTCCATTTCATTGTAAATAATCATTTTTATTTTTCAAGATAAAGTAGTTTAAGTTTTTCCATCTCAACAAAATTTGAAGCCTGAAAAGAAGGACCTAAGGTTTTGTTGCAGATTACTAGTGTGAATTGAAACAAACAAGGTATTCAGGTTTCTTTTTTTCAGAAAAAATTCAGAAAGTTACAAAAATAGCCCAATGAATAAGGATACTGGATCTACAGTTATTTGGTGCCTCGCAAGGAAAACGCCATCCCCAGTTGGAGCTCATGATAGTCCCCAATAAAAAAAAATTGTGACCTCAGGTTAGAATTCTAAAATTAGCGAAGGTGTTAAATGGTTTGAAGGCATGATAAATTGACAACAGGGTTAAAAATGGCATAAAAAAGTTAAATTCAACGAAGAAATTAATCAGATCGGGACTGAAATAATTTTGATCATGATCCATCAAAATAAACGGCCAAGAAGCATTGCGGAGTTTGAATTTGCGCAAGAGATAATTATGAAGGGAGGTCTCACAATTCAAGTTGTGGTTTCTATGGAGGAATACGTGTCAACGTCGAATTGATTGAAGAATGACAAGCAGGTTTTTTCAAAACCGCCAATCCACATCTCCACAATTTGAAAAGTATAAAATTTCAATTTGACATTTTCATTTTTTATTATTTTCAAACTCGAGAACCGTTGGAACACTATCGTGGCCACCATTTTCCGTTACAACCCATCTTTTCACCATAGCAGTTCACTTCTAGGTATTTATCCCATCGCTATGGATCTCATAGTATTTTTAGTAGCAAAGCAAGACCCTGAAAGTAATGAGGAAGCCCTAAGTTACAGAGATGCAGATGTATTTGATCCAAATATCACTATTTCCCCCATTTCTATGTCTCGAAGCAACTTGGATAATATAAAGGGAAAGAATATTCCATTTTTAGAAGCAGTCTAGGCCTCCATTGTCCCATATACTGCCGATCTTTCTTTCTCGTTTCCTGAATTCCTAGGTTGGTGCGCTGAGCAATATTCCCATTCAGAAAGGGTAGTTTTCAATAAACAAGGGTGTCAAGGTCTATGTAGAATAGATAATTTGTCAGCTCGAAAGTCACTCAATATACCATAAGAAATTTCCTTTAATTCTGAGCCATTCAACGAAGAAAAAGTGATTAGGGTTTACAGAGAATGTCAACCAAAGCTCAAAAGTCAATTTCTACAACAAATCATTAAACCTGAACAAATTTCATAGAGTCTTTCCTTACCAATGAGTATCGACATGATGGTCATTGGAGTTTAGTGGGTTTGTTCCCTATTGAGTCAGGTCCTTGGTCTAGATAGTGATAAATATGTTGTGAAAGTCATGCTTGGTTTTCTCTTGATTTTTTTCAAGTCAGAGTTTGGTCAGTCAGCCCGAATTAATATTTATAAATTCCTAGCTACCAACATTCACAAGCAGATAGTGAATTTCCACTCTTTGAGACATTTCATATACTATACATATAATTTAAATATTTTATTAGCAATTAACCATGGAGAAATCCTTGAAGCAACTTTTATATCTACTGAATGTAAAATAATCACTTTGCGTATATTCATCAACAACAAGGTCATGTCAAGAATCTATTCTCTTATTTTTAATACAAGTTTACCCAGAGTTTTGGAGGACATGAAGATTTGGTTGGAACCAAATCCAAAAAACAGAGTAGGAGAATCGGTACTTTTTATGCATTCAACAATGATCTAGGTATATGGTTTTCATGAGTCTCCTTACTTGTTACCTGTTTTCCTAACCCCCAAGATTTTTTCTCTTGAGTTCATCAGGAAGAGAATCATCTCCGAGACAGAGAAATTCATCAAATTGCACAGATTAAATTCCCCTTTGTTATTGGTCCTTTTTTTGTTAAGTCTAGATCATGTTTATCATAGGTTAAGGCAAAACTCAAATATTTTGGTATTTCAGAAATAAAAGGAAAAAATATGATCCACGTCAGACTATATCCAAGAGAAGACAAATGAATAAAAATGAAACTTATGAACGTGAGAATGTTGAAGTCTTGGATAAACTAGTTAATCTGAAAGTGTGTATTGATGTGGATGCACCATTGCAGAAAGTACAAACACAACAAGCTCCTTAAAATTTGGTGATTAAAATTTCTAAAGCCAATGTGTACAACAAAAGAAACATTTTAGAGACTATGGATATTGATGTTGAAAAAAATGTTAAAAAGAAGATGAAAATTATTCAGCCAAAGCAGATTGTATATTTCGAAGATAAAGGACCAAACTGCACAAATATCCGCAAATCCCAGATTTTGTGAACTGAAATTTTCTATCTTTAGTGTAATCAGTTCAAACTTAATAGAATAAAATTATTTTATAAATATGGTAGTTTTTTATGTATTCGAGGTTAGCATAAGCACAAAGAACAAATTGTATTGATCATTGTAACAATTTCTAAATTTGAATGAATACAAGTGGAGATTTCTAGAGTTTTTTCATACCAAAGATTCATGTAGTGATGACCTAAAGTATGAGTTTCCTTTCATGTATTTTTTTATAGTTTTCTATCTCTTCATCTTCAACCTTTCATATGCTTAAAATTGGATGTTAATGGGTCTGAAATTCATCTAAATTGTTCTTTGGATCTAAGAAATTTTGAATTATGTTTTCTTTCTTAACTCATCAAAATTCATCTTTTGTGGTGCTCTGATTGATGTTATATGTTTTCCTCTATTTTCCATCTTATCAGAACAAATTAAAATACTAAAAGTTCAGCACCTACCTTGCCTTTTCTTCCTTGGGAAATCTACCTACCAAACATTGTTTCAATTGTTTTCAGAGTTGACTCCATTTCCCAACAGGTTCCTTTCCTTCTTTCCAGTAAACCCCATAAATCTTTCATCATATCAAAACCTAGCCATTAAACCTTTAGAGAAGATCCATCTTCCAAGAGACCAAGTGACAAGAGAGATCCCTCTCTGAACTGAAAGGGCTAGTTTTCATTTCTGAAGTGGTTTTGTGGTTACCTTTGTAAGTTGGCCCCTAAGCCTAGGAAATTTACTTAGTGATAATGCTTTGCATAGCTCAAATTCCTTTTTCTACAATGTGTCCCATCCTCTCGTGTCATAACCTGAACAGGTCGATCTCATCATGTCTTGTCGAGTCGGTTTGAACCAACTCATCTCAAGTCGAGTTGAGTTGTGTTGACATCGAGTCGATTCAAGTCACATTCAAGTCAATTTCAAGAGAAATAATGATGTTGCATCCAACCAAGTCAACATTCCCTAACATCTTGTACAGGGTACCAATCCTAAATCCTCTCATTAATACCATCACACCTCTGACCATCTTGCACGAATCATTCTAAAACAGAGTATGCACACCTGCATCACTCATCTTACTGACAAATACCAGGTTTCTTTCCAAACTCAGAAAGTGTAGCACACCTAGAAGGGTTATTTTCCTCCCATCCCACAGTGTCATTCAGACTCTTCCCCGCCCAAAAATTATGGTTGTTGAGTCATCCCCCAAGAACACATCACCCCCATCATATTGTTCATACAAAAAAAACCATTCTTTATGTGGTGTCATATGATAGGATGCTCCTTATTCGATCAACCAAACATATTGATCCGACTATGTACTGGTCGACGCAAGATACACATCACCTCCCTTATCCGAGGTTGTATATATCTCAGTCGATTACTTCTCGTTAGATCCAACACTAAATTTTGTTGCCTTCGACATACAATCCTTTTTATAATTCCTAGCTTTACCGCATTTCCAACATCTTCACGTCGACTAAACAAGGGATTTAAATCTACCCTTCGACTTGAACTTTCTACCAAAGAATTTTCCTTTATCTCTGTCTACTGGTCAACCTCTCACTACCAGAGCATTTTTTGTTGATCCTTCCCTGTTCTTCCTCCTCATTTATTCCGACAATAGAGAAGCAACCACATCCTCTATCACTAGTGTGGTTGTATTACTCCCAATAGCCATGACTAAGCTATCCCAAGAGTCTGGAAAATAACATAATAGGTTGATACACTTCGCCTCATAAATGATATTAATATCCATAGAATATAACTGGCTTAACATGGTATTAAACACATTTAAATGCTCAGTCACCGAATTTCCATCACTCATCCTCAGAAGATACAGTTTCTTTGTAAGAAACAACCTATTTAACATATATTTTGACTGGTATAATATTCCCATCTTTTCCCATAGTTTCTTGGCCTAATATTCACCTGAGACATTCAACAACATGGAATATGAAAGACAAAGTTGAATCATACTTCTTTCTCTTCTTTCAATTTTCTCCCATTCTTTCGTCGATGTGCCTATCGGTTGGGTACTTGGATAGACCGTTATCCATTGTTCTCAATCCACAAGAAGATCTTTCGTTTTAATCTTCCAAAGCTCAAAATTATGGCCATTCAAGTTTTATATATCTATTCTAGAACTGCTCGCCATTATTTACGACAATATTTAACAAAATTTATGGCTTACGACTCTTATTGTACCCAGGGTTTAGTTCTCAAATTCAATATTGGAAAATCAAGATTTGATATACTCGCCAAAGCATAGCACCTCTCTGAACAATCACTTGTCAGGGAAAACCTAAGTTCTGATACCACATGTCAGGAAATGCAGGAAAGTTCCACACTAATCTTAGAAGAAGAGAAGAAGAATTTAATCAAGAACGTAAATAAAACACACAATCACACAGTACACTGATATTTTACCATGGAACCCTTAACCAGGAAAAACCAACATTCCTTTGAGTGTTCTTCTCTCTTGTTGTTGTATTCAATCAGAATAAAAGGTTACATGCCTAACCTTGGTCCACACCTAAGACACAATCGACATCATACCCTCTTACATGTGAAAGAACAACCCTGTAGCCAATTCAACTTACATATACATGACCAAAAACCTATGATTTTCCATGCATTATCACAACATTTTGATTCATTATCCTTTGTGTCCTTACAACACACCTATTTATAGGCTTTACAATAGTAAAAACCTTAAATATTAGCACCCAAAAATAGTTATAGATCCATGAATATCATTAGCTACAAATCCCTCAAATCTCAAGATTCTGTTACAGTCGACTTCCAAGTCGGGTTACCAGTCATCCTTCATTTGGTCTCTAGTTGGTCGTCTCATACCTGCACTTCGGCCTATTATCGGTTGACTTTGTCGTCGATCTCTTCGACTTCAAATTTTTCCAGTCGACTCCCTCGACCTTCGACTTGTTGTCAATCCACCTCGACCTTCCACCATCAGTCAATATACCTCGAATTGAATTTCATTGCAAAGAATATAACAACCCAACATGAACTAGGGGGGTCCAGGTCATGGTCTAGGTCTATTTCATGGTCTAGATCATGGTCATGTTCATATAAGTACTTGTATAAGTACTACATTGGAAGAAGAAGAAAAAATTAAAACTCACCCTATAAGAGAGGCTACATTTCTTTGTTTCACATATCCTTTACTCGCTATGAGCCCTACCTCGCCTTTAGATGGATAGAGAGAGAGGGAGGTAGAAGTAGGGGAAAAGAGAAGGAGGTGGGGAGGGATAAATAAAGAGGGGCAAGGAGAGAGTGAGAGTGAGACTAACAATGAGGAGAGAGAGAAAGAGGTGGTAGATGTAGGAGAGAAGAGAGGAGAGATAGTGGGAGGGAGGGGGAGAGAGAGAGGGAGGATGGGGGTAGAGCGAGAATGTCTGAGTGTGAGAGGGTGGGAGAGAAAGAAAGAGAGGGGGGTTGGACAGTGATTGTTTGAGTGTGTGAGATGGAGGGAGAGGGAGAGAGAGAGAGNGAAGGGGGGTAGACAAAGGTAAAGAGAGAAATGGTTGAAGAGTGGGGGAGAGAGAGGAAGTGGGATACAAATTGAGGGGGAGATAGGGATAGATATATGAGAGAGAGAGGGGAGAGAGAGGGAAGTGGGGGTAGAGAGATATAAAGAGACAAATGGGGGGGAAGGAGAGAGATGGAGGGGGATATAATGAGGGAGAAATGGAGGAGGATACAAAGTGACGGGGAGAGAAGAGTACATGAAAGAGAGAGAGGAGGGGAGAAGGAGATAAGGGGAGGGAGGGAAAGAGGCAACAAGAGTAGAAGAAAGATTGAGATGGATATGGAGAGATATAAGGATATAGTAGAGGGAGAGATAAAGATGGAGGTAGAATGAGAAAGAGAGAAAGAGGGGTAGAGAGAGAGAGAGTAAGAGAGAGATTGATAAAAAGGAGAGAGAGAGGGGGGGGTGTGATATTCTGAGGAAGGAGATCTAATGGGGAAGGTGACCAAGCAAGCCATTTTCTAGAATTTGACCAAAAACTCAACAAGTGCGCAACTCTGAGCAGGGGTGCATCATTAGTTTGGGTAGCCCAACGATGGAGATCCAGTGCCGAGATGATCTGAGAGTAGCCAAGAGTATGGAGCTATATCAGTTTGAGTCCCATGGATCAAAGGGAGAAGCTCAGTGCAGCCATAGAGGAGGGTGCACTTAATTCATCTCGGCAATGAGAAAACCAGCAAGGGCACAAAAAACCAGGTGGTGCGCCCTCTTGTTTGCCTCAGAAAACTTGAAGAAATGTACTATCCCCCTCAAAGATTGGCTAGATAACGGATAGAGATTTATCTCAAGTGTGGAATCATGTCAAACGAAGAAGATATACTGAAACCATGAAGGAAGGCGCATTGGCTAACCCTAAAAATGCCCAAAAAATAAAAATGCAACAAAAACGTGAAGTAAAACTCAAACAACAAAAACCAAGTGATACAATCTCTTCAGGAAAAGAGAAGAATGTTTTATTTGAGTATCGGTTCACCTTATATACTTAGGGAACTATTTATTTACATATGCATATTTAAATAACATAAAAAATGTGAAGTGGGTCGAGCCTAGATGGTTGAAGTGTGTGCCCCAGGTGGGTGTTCCCCTAGGTGGCCTCCTTGGCCCAATTCCTCCCTGTTTATATCTGGAAGCGTCCTGACTTCCATGAGAAGGTGAAGAAACTTGTTATGCAATATTTCAGTTGTGATCCACTTTGCCTGAGTTGGAGTTTGGCCTTGGCTGGCCACCTGATATGAAGTGTATGCCCAGTGCCTTATAGAGCGAGTATGGGTGTCCAGTAGAGTGTCTTTGGCCAATGGGAGTTGGAAATCTAGAATGTTTTACACTAGATGAGTAATGGTGACTGGTTCCTGTTGGGCTCTAAAAATGTCCTAAAATATAACCTCTATGCATCATCCAAAGGTAGGCGTTGGCACAAGCATTTTACTTGTTGCCTACGTAGGTTCTTACTTTCTGTTTTCAATACCTGCCCTCCAGAGATGCAAACCCTGCAAAGGGACAACAATCATAACAAAAGGAACAACAATTGTTCCATTCAAATGAACAAAAAAAGGAACAACAATCATAACAAGGGAACGATAGTCGTTATATTGGGCCGAACTAATGTTGTATTAATTGAGTTGTAGTACTTGCCCAACTATTTAATTTGTCAACCCGGGATTCATAAAATGATGAAGCACACACAAAGTATATGCAATATTGAAGAGAGACTAATCTAATCTAATGTTTAAGCTACAACTGGAATTGAATCATTAATCTAACATACGACTGAAATAGAATCATTAATCTAACACACAACTGAATTAGAATCACTAATCTAACACATGACTTGGAATAGAATCATTAATCTAACACACGATTTGGAATTGAATTAATCTATTTTTGTAAATGAAATTAATCTAGGAATGGGAAATTGCGTGAAGGAAATTAATCTAGAAATGGAGAACTACATGAAGGAAAAGAAGATACAACAAGTGAAGAGTTAAATGGAACAACAACACATGAGAGCTCTCACCAATGAAGCAATCTTACATTCAATAATCAAATCAATCTTCATAACAGAATAATGAAAGCATGAAAACCAAAACCACGAATCAAAGCTAAGAATCCCTTTCTCTTTCGAATCCTAATGACTACCATTAATGACTACTCTAATTCCATACTCTAATTCTAATTGAATCCTCATGAAGAGAGAGCACTCTCTTTTATACATGAGATCCTTGAAGATAAGATAAGCATCTCATTATTACAGATCCACTTTTCTCTCAACCTATTTCCCATTATTACAAAATATAATCCCTTCAAATCCTCACACATATCTCTCATATATATTGGATAAGATATTCCAACCAAATCTCCATGATCTTGTCCTTGGAATGGGCTTGAATTATCTCCTCAAATCTTGAAATGGTGGAGGAAGTATTCGAGAAATCCTTTTGAATTAATCCTTCTCATATTCCTACACATTACAAAGCTCACAAATTTTTAAAATATATATGAAAACATGTCGATTTTCTAACATTTAATCACAAATTCCCTTTTGATACTAAAATGAATAAAGTGGAGAATAATAAGGTGAAACCCAAGTATATTTATGGAAATGATATCATGAAAGGTTAACGGAGCGATACAATGTATAGAATGATGAAGGGAAAGGTGGATGAAAATAGGACATTTCTGAGCCCCAACATATCCCCCAACTTAACTTTTTTCATGTCCTCATGCAACCATGCATGGATCTTCTCAAGAAATTTTGGCATCTGAATGTTGGCTTTGAGTGATTATAATGAATGTTTTCCAAGATGGGATTTACATGAGTAACAACTGACATTTTTCTTATGGTTTGGTTCTTGTGTGACAACCATGAATATAAAGAATGTTGGTTCTTGTGTTAACAACATTCATTTCGTTATTTGTTCTCTTACTGTTATGACAATAATTTTCCCATATTCTTACTGGAAAATGTATGCTATCAATGTGCATAAGGAAAACATCACTGAGTATAAGAAATCCCTTTATATATATATATATATATATATATATCAGTGTTTATGAAGAAAAGTGCAACAGAGTATCGTTGGAAAAGAAATGTTCATAACTGGTAAATGAGACAAAAAATGAAATGATGGTCGTGGAAAAATGGAGTGATGATAGTGAATAAATTCCCCTACCCCCCAACTGAGCTTGTTGCATGTCCTCATGCAACGTGGCATAAGTCCTAGATGTGAAAAGGAAAGGGAACTGAGTGAGGTAATTTTCCAAATTATTCATTGCTAGCAGTTGAGGAATTACATGATTAAAGTTTAGAAAATAACATATCTCCACTTACCCAAAATGTTGATGAACTATTAAATAGGAATATGGCTGATGCGACTACTGGAACATGGAAGATGTCACTGCTACAAGATCATGTGAAAAGTGATTGTTGGTGTAGCGACGACTGTTGTCTGCTAAATCAGATAATGTGAAGTGGACGAATCTGAACTGCTGCTGAATGAATCATGGAAAAGAGAAAGTATGAAAGTGGAACTGTGGTAGTCTCAAATGGCTAAAGTCATGTTGTTGTAACTACTAATAGAGTCATGAAAAGTGTATAGTCTTCACCCGCTGCTAAACCTAATGGTACAATTCTAATCATGCAAATGAATGTGTCGATGTCGAGCATGAAAAGAAGTCATTGGATTACCGACCAATGATGAATTTCGTTAACCAATGTGAGGAAAATCATCATTGATGTCAATGAGTGCCAAGGTTCCCAAGTACATCTTGCAAAGTGAAAATGAATGAGCTGATGTCGAGCCACTTGCAAGATCTGACGATCAAGGGACATTGATGTATTCCCATGATTTTCAGCGAGAGAACTTGCCATTAAGGCATGCAAGCCTCCAAGTACTCAAAATGGAATCTAGTCTATATCCCAGATAAGGTGTTGAGGTCGATGGGGAAATACTTGTTGGAAGGTGGGCCTTAAGGAATCCCACATCAGTCAACGCGAGTTCTGATAAAAAGAGTGGTAGGACTATAAATGAAAATATCTCAGTAGTAACAGTGTTTTATGGCAAGGAAAACAAGGCAACGTAATCATGGAAGGGGGCTAGATGGCTTTATTCTTAAGGCAAACTGAACTAAAAAAGATAAAGAGATGTATGTGACTTAGAAAAGTAGGTGCATGTGAAGCCATTAAGGATAAGGAAATAGAAGATGGTCTTTAACACAAGGATAATCAATCTGCTTTGAAGGAGAAATGGAAGAAGACATTCATGACGCAAATGGGTTTATGAAAAGGTTTCTGTATAATTGCCAACGCCATGATGTGTAAGACGAGAATCAACTCCTTCAAGTAGTCAATAAGACATGTTTTTTTTCAAAAGTTTTTGTGATTTTTTGAAAATCACTTTAGCAGCAAGATGCAATTGACCGTGCTCCTGAAAAAACTTAGTACAAATCCTACATGAAAACTTGTAAGATGTTCAAAAATATAACATGCAGAAAGAAGGACAAATGCGACAAAAAATGTGTTTTATACCTCTTGGTGTGATCATTGCATGCGCGTGTTTCATCGTTGATTGCTTGCTTAGCGTAAAATCGAAAAAAACATGTTTCCATTTGTTTTCAGGAATTTATAAAGACGTCCATTTGCAATGTTATTTGTTTTTTTTGTTTTAATTTTTATAATTTGTTTCTAAATTTTTTTTTAATGTTTGACCTAATTTTTAT